>MAYD01432232.1:0-10477 GCA_001909325.1 Ruellia speciosa
TTCGACCGCTAATGCTAATTAATTCAGTTAAGGTCAATTTATCCCACCATCGCTGCTAATGAAGAGAGTATTTGAGTGAGCCTTTTTGAGTATTTTAAGAGCTTATATTTGAATGAGGCCATTACTTCAATTTGAAGTCATAGCGATGTACTCCTTGGAAACTGATTACAAGCTTACAAGTTTGGACAAAATCTTCATCTGGCAGATCAATAATCAGATTCAGCCATCTGCTCTTCAGTTAACGACTAGAATATTCTCACAATTAATGAAAACATTGGCCAAAGTAGCTACATAGAGTTTTCTCATTTCACATCATAAACACTACAATTCCCATAAGCCAGCTAATAAACACTACAATTCCTATTAGCCAACTATATGTAAGGTAGATCGACTGCACAGGTAATAAAATCACATTTTGGCTCCTGATATAACTATATTTTCAAGCAAACAGTATAGCATGCCAGCGGGGACAATGAAATGCAGGTGAACAAAACTAGCCAGTTGCATAGAGCATGAAAATTTTTAAGTTCACTGCTTCCTCATACCATAAAAAAGTGGCTTTAACAAAGTGATTGAGGGATTGTGACATTACTTGTAGAATGGCTTTACCAGCAGTCATCAGTCGACAATCAACAACAAAGATTGATGGAAAATAAATCTTTGGAGCAATAAAGTTGCACATGCAGTCTAAAGACAGCAGAAATGCTGAATGATTGAATGTCTCGCCTCATTAACAGATCAAGAATTCCCAAATTTGCCCAAAATTTATGCTGCATAAGAAATTCATCTCCAACACAAAAAAGGGGGTGAAAGACTTCCGCATTGGAACAGCATGATAAACCAAAGACCTCTGCTGATGATGACATTCCTTGTGGTATGACTTTTGTAAACACTCATCAGTCAACAAACAATTGATGGCAAATAAATGACTCTAGGAAATTAGGAAGCACATATACCCAGTCTACGGACAGCAAAAAAGGTTGAACTATAAACTATTAAAAGCTCATTCTCAGTTCAACAATCCAAAAATCTTTGCCCAGAATTTCTGCCTCACTTAACAGATTGAGAGAAAATACACAAACAAAAAACAAAGAACAACAACAACAAGAGCAGCAGCAACAGAAAAAAAAGGGGAATGATAGAGTTTCCGGGTCATTGAAACAACACAAAATCAATGGGTTGTTCACAATTACAAATATATAAACGTCGAAACTCAATCATGACAAGTTGGACACAGATTTGCATGCATCAATCATCAATCAGACAAGTTCTAGCTTCAATGTAGCACCACAAATTCATTCTACATGTGTTAATTTTATATTTTATTTCATGAGTTTACGACTTTGCATTTGGCATGAGAGCATGTGTGGCACTACTCTTAAGCCAACTCAAACTTCATTAAATGAATATTTCAACCACATCAACAGTATCAAATTCAAGGAAACATCAAAAAGACAATTCAAATGATACAACACCAAATGCAATAATCAGTTTCAGAAGACACATAAATGACAAGCCGATCTAAAATTCTAACCTAAAACCTCTCTGTTAATCTTCATGCTACATTGGACAGCACAATAAGCCTCAAACCCTAGATTCATCGAGATAATTTGTTCTTACAATCTCAACTAAACCATTCCTCGCATCTAAATATCAACAAAGCTCGCATTTGAAAATTTCATATAGTAAAATTCAAATAACAATCTCACAATTCCGAAAAATAGTTTCAGTACGCTCTTATAATACAAAAATCACCTATCAAATTGCAAACATGAAACAAAAAACAACGAAGCGAATTAATCAATCAGAATTCACAAGAGAAGACCTGGGACGGCAATCGCCAAGCTTCAGATTTCGAAAAACACATATCATCCAACGCGTCACTCCGGCACCATCTACACTTGGGATTGCTGCTGCATTCGGATCTGGAAGCCATTTCCCGGCAGCCCCGCTTCGGCTCGAGCCGAGTCGCTTTCTTCACCTCCCCACTGTTGGTCCCAGAGGCGAGTAACTTAGGCCCGCGGATTTTACTCCCACCAACTTCACTGGGAAGCGTTACACCGTTCGATAGTTTACAGAAACTGGCGGATAATGCCAAGATTAGCCATACATACACGATCGCGAATTTAATTATCCCCATTGGGTAGGGATATAGGGAGATCCCCAAAATAGAATTTTGGGGGTCCGAAAAACAGGGAAGAGAGGATCAACGGAAAAAGGTTTGAAAATTATTTTCAAGGAGCTTGAAGTAAATATTTTTCGTGTGGGGCCAGTTTTGTAATTATCTAAAATGAAGGAGTAAAACCGAATAAGGGAAAGAAAATAATCGGGGTAAAAAAGATCGCTATTTGGCCCATGCAGGTCTCGAACCTGCGACCTTCGCGTTATTAGCACGACGCTCTAACCAACTGAGCTAATAGGCCAATTGTTGATGGTTTTATTAAATATCATAAATATCGCAAACCCACCCATCACGCAAAAAGGCCCAATTAACACGCCTCTGCCTTCTTTGACGTCCCTATAAATCAATCGGAAAAAGGGTTTGTAAATTGGATACCACGAATATGATTGTGTTCCGAATTCGAAGTTAATCTGGAGATTAGGGCTACGGATTCCTTACGCTGGTTTGTTCTCTTTTCTTGATCTTATGTTATGTGTTTGTTGATTACACTTTTTTTTTCTTGTGTTGAATTATTGTGAAGCAATGAATTGGATTGAATTGATTTTTTAGTTTGTATTTTTTGCTTTTTGTTAAGTGTTCCTTGTCCTGGTTTCTTGAATTGATCGCTGAAGCGCTAGTTTTGCGTTAAAGGGTTTTTAGTTTTGTTTTTTTTCGTATTGAGTTTTGAATAAAGTGGAAAGCTTTGAATTTTGTATAGCTGTTTGCTTTTGTGACTGCTTGAGGAGGGGAATTGAGCTAGAATATGCCTTACTTGAAGCTTTCTCGATTGCTAAGGGGGGGAAAAACGAAACAAAACCTAAAGGCCAAATTCTTGTTCCCACGCCGTTTTGTCAATTTAGAAGAACTTTTTCCTAATTTTCGTGGCTGCTTTCTGCCTTTGACAGCATTCTGTGTTTCCTTGGAGATTTAGAGTAACTGACTGGATTCAAATTGGCTTTTCTGTGATGTGCCTTTCAAATTCTGTGATGTCTGGTGCAATTTTTTCGGCTTAGGATTGTGGAGTTTGACAGAAACAGCGGTGCTTTGCTATAGAAAGATTGTTGATTTCTTGAGGTGAAAAATGAATTCTTATGGAGTAAAAAATCTTGAACCCCTTAAACTCCGTGGAGAAGAAGATGATGATGCAAAAGTGGATCCATTGAGTCTACATGATGAAATGGGGGAGTCTCATGTTAAATTCACCAAAACTACCATGGAAAACTGTATGGAAACAAGAGAATCTGAGTGCCACAATATGGAACAAAGTGAAAAACCTGACCAGAAATCCTCTTCACCTGATGAGCCAGGAGATTCAAGTTATGAGCAGAGCTTGTCCCAATGCTGTGACATGTACGATCCTGCTGCTGTGGAATTACCTCAATTTAATGAGTACAACATTGAAGGGGATCCGGTAGTTCAAAAAAATTCCAGATCTAAAGGATGCGATTCTTTGCTAAACGCAAAAAATCACGTGCAGGACATTGTTCCTCAAAGTATAGCAGATGATGATAACCAGAATGGAGATATAGGAACCGTCAATCATAAAAAAGGGAAATACTTTTATTATGGCACACCCTTATACGAGGAAACTGGGATTTGGATACCTGTTTCCATTCCTCCCATGATAAAAAATGGAGAATTTCCAGGAGGGTTTAGCTCAAATGGTGGATTCATTCCTGATGAAGATATGGGTTGGGGTCAATGCATTGAAGAAGTTAAAGAATTGACCATGTGGGATGTTGTGGTGGAGATGTTACTTGCAGCCCGTGGAAAAGTGTCTGCTCTTACTTCTGGGGATATCAGCCAAATTTCATGGATAACAGACCACTTAATTGAGCATGCATGGAAGGAGATGGCACAGTCCCTGACAGAGGCTAATTTCAGTAATGCGCAAGAAATTATTGATTCAGAGCCTCCCAAATGGTTACCTGATAGTGCAGCTTCTTCCTGTATGCTTTGTAATGTGAAGTTTCACCCAATCGTGTGCACAAGGCATCATTGTCGGTTTTGTGGGGGAGTCTTCTGCAATGACTGTACGAAAGGAAGGAGCTTATTGCCTAAAAAATTTCGCACTGAGAATCCACAACGAATTTGTGATGTGTGCTTTGTGCGTCTTGAACCTGTTCAGCCGTACTTGATGGATCAAGTTAGCCGGGCTGCACAGTTACCAATACATGATCTGACAGACTTGAGCACTTTAAGATCCTGGGTAAATTTTCCTTGGGGACAGACAATGGAGTATGAGATTTACAAAGCCACAAACACAATCCTCGGTTATGCAAAGGTATGAATTACTTTCTATTTGACTTATTACTTTCTATTTGACTTATAGCAATGGTATCCTTTTGATATGAAGGATGTCTTGGCAAAAACATGAATAAAGCAATGGTATCCTTTTGATATGAAGGATGTCTTGGCAAAAACATGAATAAGCTGCTTTGTTCTTTTAACCTATAAAAGACTTGTTTGAAACTGATGTTGTATAATTATTACCTTTTGAAAAATGGATTGAGGCTGATTGTATGTCTTCTCAGTGAAATGCATTATTCCTGATGATATGTACCTTATTGACTAGATCACTTGACTTTTAAGTCTGTGAATGTAATATCTCAGGTCGGTTCTTTGCGACCAGAGAAGAGAATTCCACGGGCCATTCTACAAGATGCAAAAGGCCTTGCAATACTTACAGTTGTGAGGGTTGGAATGATGGTTACCTATAATATCGGAACTGGTCTGGTGCTTGCTCGTAGGGAAGATGGATCTTGGTCTCCACCCTCTGCCATATCTTCCTTTGGTGTGGGCTGGGGAGCTCAGGTGAATTAGACTAGCATATGGCTACAATGGTGGAGACTGATGAAGTTTGCAAGTCTCCCCTTTTTTAACCTAGAAAAGCTTAAAGTATGTTTGATTTTTTGTTGTGTGGTGCAGCCGGTGACTTCAGCGGTTTCATTTTCTTGTGCAGGCTGGTGGAGAGTTAACTGACTTCATAATTGTTCTGAGGACAGATGATGCCGTGAAGACCTTCTGTAGTGAAACACATTTCTCATTTGGAGCTGGTTTAAGTGCTGCTGCAGGAACCATTGGACGGACTGCAGAAGCTGATATTAGGGCTGGTCCAAGTGGATTTGCTGCTTGCTATACATATAGCTGCAGTAAAGGTTAGCTTCTTGTGCTCATTCTGCATCTTAATGATTTTTCAAAAGCACGTGATTTGTGAAGTTAATTTTGTTGCTGGATTTCCGGATATTTGGTAAGTGATTTTGTAGTTGATTATTCTTTCTAAAAGGAAGTGCTGAAGAAAGTACGATGAACTAACTTCATGGCATGCATGAAGGTTCCATACTCAACTGTAAAATTAATGAATGCATGGCTTAAATGGCCCATTTAAATACTACATAATTGGCTATTTTGGTGGACTGCTGTTGAATTTTTTTATGGCAAAACTGTTGGTGCTTGCAATTCAGGTGCATTCATCGGGTGCTCTCTAGAAGGCAGCATTGTCACAATTCGAGGACGTGAGAATGCCAGATTCTATGGCAGGCAGTCGATAACTCCATCAAAAATTCTTCTTGGTACATTGCCTCAGCCACCAGCCGCTGCCATGCTTTATCGCGCACTGAGGGACTTGTTTCTTCAGATTGACCAGTGAATGCACATTCTCTTGACACGGATCGTCAACATGGTAATTTCCTCAATGTAGCCACAATTCTTTGGCTGTGTACATAAACAATTGCTGTACAGACTGATGGAATGGAAAAGGGGGAATTGAGTTGGGGGGAGTATATTGACTGTGCAAAAACAGTTATTTATTTATTTGTAGGTGATTGTTTCGACCAAATTCAAACAGAATTCAACAATGGCTTATGTGCACGATTTTAAACAGAATTGTGGTCATGTCTACTTGTGTGTTACTGTGTTGCATCACTTGTGTTTAATTTATTTAAAGATGATTATTGAAGGGGTAATGAATTATTTGAAATAGAACATATGTCAGCAAATTTAACGGAAAAAAAGGTAGTCTGCTAGGACATGCAGTAGTACATCTTAATTAGAGGAAGAATTGAAAGCATTGTCTTGATAACTTACACTACAACAAAAACCTGCCGATCATTTTACATCTGAAGGAATAGTCCAATTACAAAAAAACATGAGAGCCCACACACAAACAGAAACAATCACCATTCCAACTAAAAAGAATAAAAAGAATTTTTCAATATATTATACATTGAAACAATCTGCTAAAAATTTGCAGGGCCAAGCTGCATGAGCTATTGATGCTTAAATCTTCGCTTTCGTTTGGGTGCCACTTGACAAAGTAATAGTAGAAACAGGATGAAGATAGAGTAAGGAGAACCTGCTTGAACCTAACAGTTCAATTCCATATTCAGACATCAGATTGGTCCATCAAGAGCCTTAGAACTCGACAGTGGCAGATTTAGGGGGAAGTATAGATACTTTTTGCCCTTTCGGGTGTGGAAATCTTTCACCTGTGTGTTTCGTGAAGAATTTCATTAGTTGAAACTCGTCAAAACTGAGATACCTGATTGTGACACAGAAAAAATGGAGAAGTGTAAGGAAGATCGCTTTTTAAAATAGTACCTGGTACTGGAATTGCCAAGAGTAAGCTCAAGGTCATCAGGAACACAGTCATCGTGTATTCTCTCTCCTTCCCATGGTTTCACTAATCCCTTGGTGTTGCTTCCAAATGCAAACTCTGCTGATATTGAATCCAACATTGGGACATCAGCTGTTTGATCGAACCCTGCTGCAATGGCAGGAGAGCAAGTTCCACTCTGTCCAGGAGTCCACATCCGTGATCCTCCATTTGATGGTGGTTCCTTGAAACCAAATGGATTTGCAGAGACCAAGCTGAAAGTTGGAGAAGAAGGCCCATCTTGGGGAGTTTGGACACCAGAAAGCCATCCTGAATCGGGTGGGGTTTGTAGGCCGGGGCTTTGAGGAGTTGAAGAGGGTAAAAATGGGAAATTCTGCCCACACCAGGCAGGCCCATTGGTGCTGTCCCAGTTACCATTCATTCTAGGTGTGCGTGCAGTTGGTGAGCTTAAAGGAGGAGTAACTGGAGCACTTATAGAACCTCCCGGGATGTAAAGATGATGCGGAAACTTAGATAAAGCAGGCACTGTGCCAGATGACAGATTTTTCAGCCATGGGATGAGGGAGTCAGGATCAGTAGGGTTGTTGACATTGGCAGCATAATGGGATGAGATAGGGCTTGCCAAAGAAGATGATGCAGGGCTTGGATTGAAAGAGGCTCCCGGGCTTGGCTGATATGATGTGCAAGGGCTTACACAAGATGAACCCATGACGTCCATGCGTTCCACAGGCTTGCATCCCTGAGAAGGATAGAAATAGTCAAAGATAAGCATCCCAGCATTATTAAACTAAGCGATTCAAGATGGCTCACGTTATCTGGAAATGGATTTTGTATAAGTAGGCTCAAGGCTTATATCCAAAAGAATCTTCCCATGAGAATTTAAATTATCTAACTCATATTATTCCATCAGGCTTCATGAACATCATAAATGCCAACAAGTGGATTACAGTGAAAGGAACAATGAACACCAGGACAATAAGGCATGTAACAAGATTACCAGGTAGAGTTAGAAAGTAACACTGTACATGTAAGACACCACCCTATATGTACATTTGCAACTTTTTTTTTTTCAAATTGGATCAGGTTGCATAAATGACATGAGTGGATGTCGAGGAGTATAGGGACACTATTACCATAAAAACTTTACCCAAATACCATGCTGCATTAACTAATTAGAGTTACTCAACCCTGACTATAACAAATTTGTAATACGTTATCATCCATTTCTATAGTAAGCATGTTTTCATCCTCGCAAGAAAATCCCAGGGCTTTAGACAGTGTAAAACACATATTCTTCTTATCTTTGGCTCCCTCTTGACATAAGACTCTTATTATGAGTAGCACCATAACCAAACAAAACTACACCTGGCCCTGAAAAGTCTTGAAATTGGTGTATTAGTTGCATCTTGATTCCAACCCCCACTTGCAACTGGACTCTTATCTTCAAGTCCATGAAAAACCAACACCATATGCTCAACAACCTCAATGACCTTTACATCCCTCAATGGAGGGGCATAAAGTTGTTAAAACAACTTTTGGACATACCTTAGTCAACATTGTAGGTTATATTAGCAAGTAAAGACACAATAGCTGGCTGACAATGCTTATCACATGTAATGTCAAGCAAAAAGGCACACAGCCATGAGATATGCGAGAAAAATTTACAATTATAGCCATTCTATAATCCGCAATCCAAAAAGAACTTGAACTCTACACCCCCTTAGTCATAATCTCGGACTCTGTTCCAAAACCCAGCAGACAGCGAGAGATGCAAAAATGCTTCCATCTGATTATCCATTTGTCGGTATCAATATTCATCAATTTTGTCTCTGGAAATCTAAGCTAAAACTATTTTATGCTAACACCAAATGATATTTTTAATCCGCAAAAAAGAACATACAGTAAAGTGGTATCTTCTTTATTTGCAAATTGCAAAGCACATTAAATGCCGTTGAAGTAACGCACCCCAAATAAAGAAAATATGAAATGCACAGTCAGAATATTGGGCCGCAGGTAAAATGTAAAGAGCTAAAGAGTGGCAGGGCCCTTAAGCTAGATGAGCAAAGTTGAGTCATTAAATGATATAATTTCCCATTCAATCACGCAAAATCTAACCCCAAAAGCTTTCAGAAGACAGAAGGAAGATGAGGAATGGGGGATCCATCTCCATATGTTAGCAATCAATAAAAAATGAATGGGCAAGAACATCGTATTAATTTCAGATTTGTTCGTGGGCTTTAAAAGTAGAAATACATTAACTGATCTATCGCAATAAGTATAAAAAAAAATAAACCCACAAAACCTGTACCAACAAGAAGGTGGCCCTCACAATTCACATGCTCTCGACAGCACAGCAATTCACAACTAATCACGCATACAGACTTGATTATCCCCAATAAAGTTATCCAACAAAACTGTATGTGTATTATTAAGGGACATGATACAATTCCACCAATCCAACGATGTGCCGAACGCGTGAGGCACACTCTCGGTTATCGAAGCAGGAGTCCCCGCAGGCCTCACGCAAGCGGCTGTCATATATCTCATACAGCGCATTTTTTGTTAAAAAAATAACATGTTGCGACTGTTTAACAGACCTAAGATAAACTCGAGTAAGATCGAGAATCTTAAATTTGAAATTACCTTTCTGTAAGTTGTCCCGTCCTCCTCGACGACCCAACCAGCTTCGTTGCAGAGGGCTTTCAGGACCTCGTTATTGTCACAGTGCTTGGGGAGCTTGTAATTTCCATACATCCTCAATCCGGAGAAGATCTTAGCGGCGATCGCGCGGCGGCGGCGCTCCCTCCGCTTGTTGTTCTCCCGCTCCTTCCATGTCGGCATCCTCGTGCCCGATGTCATGATTATTTATTACCACGCCGCGTCCGTCAATCCTCGACAACAGAAAATCAGAAGCTGATACAAAATTGCGAAAATTCAATCGAGATTGAGAAATCAGAATAAGTTGCAGAACACAGAAGGCAGGGGAAGACCGGAAGAGGATCGTGTGCTGCTAAGTTCTCGTGTGTGTAAAATGGAGGAGGAGCAGAAGAAAAAAGGGAGAGAGAGAGGGGTGGATATTAGGACCTGGATGGCCAATTAATTACGAGGTTGCCACTGAACGCGCAGACCGGGTCTTCTTCTTCTTCCATTTTCCATTATTGTTTAATGTGAATAAAGAAAAAAATTTAAAAAAATTCCTGGAAATGCGGGACGTGCACGTGTTTAGTCTTTTAAAAGTGGGGACACGTGTCGTGGGAAGGAAACGTCGGGCATGGATTGGCCGCTTCTGCTGCTTTTAGCTAGTGTTCCTAACTTCTCACTCTGTGACAAATCGTTCGGAATTTCTCTCTTTTTTTCAAATTAACACAAATTTATAAATAAAAAACTATATATCCATATATTTTTCTTTTGGTGAGCTATATATACACGGGAAGGATTAGAAATTGTCAGTTTTGTTGATGAAACAATTTTCATCTTATTTTCAATTATTTAATTTTAAAATTAAATAATTTTCTATATATTTTTAATAATTATATTTTCAATAATTGACTATATATTTCAATAATTTACCCCATATTTTCAACAATTATCTACAACTGACCATGTTTACAAGTAAGTTGCTAATCTACATGCTTATATATTAATGATTACAATAATCTATACTATATATAGATTTCAAAATATTTAAAATGTCCAAAAAA
>MAYD01432617.1:0-11673 GCA_001909325.1 Ruellia speciosa
AGGAGCTGGCCACGGTATTATGTGTCATTAGTGAGGTGTATTTCTATTTCAAAATACAAGTTTTATTTTTTCTTTTAAAACCTATTAAAAATTCACACATAAATACCAAAACACCATTATTTATAATTATACGTACATATAAATTATATAAACAAATTAATGCTTTGATAGGAAAATATTATTTAATTTTGATACGTTAAAATTAACTATTTTAATCAACCCAATCAATTGTGCAATCAACTCGTCAACTCACTTTACAAATCACATCTTACAAGTCCACTTTGCAATATACACACTACATGCTCATCTTGCAGCATCTCACAAATCCATCTTGCAACATATAACTTGCCGACCCAACTCGCAAGGTCCACCTTGCAACCCACCTTGTAGGTCTAACTCACAAGCTCTACCTTGCAAGCCCACCTTTTATAGAGCCCATTTTGCAACACCTTGTGACACCTTAAAGGCCCATCTCGCAAGTCCAACTTACAAGCCCAACCGATTACGAGTTAGGCCCATCTTGCAAGCCTAGCACGCACTAAGCATAGCACCCTCAATCGTTGACCTTGCTCGATAGAGAGGCTCGAATGCAAGACTAGAAGGAGGGATAAGACAGGCCAAATCTGGTTAAGTCCTTAAGCCCTTTGAGACCTTGATTGCACTATTCCAAGCTCGAACAGGCATTCAAGGCCATCTAATCTACAGATGAGTATAGCACAACCTTGATATCTCGTTCTCACCAAAAAAAGGTCTCTCGAGCCCCTGATTCGAGGTAAGCCCCTTCTAATAACTTGGTCTACTAGTCTAGTATTGTCGGACCTCGACCCCCGAGCCTTTAGTGGGCTCTATTGTGCTATTCATGGTTGAAGACATGTGTTCTCAACCCTCGCTCTAAAGGCCATTACTTTGGCCTTGACTCACGATACATGCTCCACTACTCAATCAAGACAACATCAATCGAGACCTGAAAACCTCGAAGATGACATCATCAAATCAATCACGTTTTTCTTGACAATTTTGTAGTATAGAGAAGCCAAGAATACCGTCCAAGTGGAAGCATTTATAATAGGTTACTTAGGTGGGAGTTTTGTATGTGTCTTTTCACCAACAGTTGTGTTCTATCCAAGCTGGCAGTTACTGTTTATAATAATAACTATTGTATCTTTTCACAAGATCAATAGAACAGTTCAATATGGAGACAATACGCCTCTGACGGGATAAAGCTTCTAAAACGCATCTTCCTTTACTTTTCAAGCAATTTTGTATTTTTTTTTCATTCGAGCAATTTACTACATTCTTTTACATTCAAACACTTTATTGCTTTCTTTACATTCTTCAATTTTACACTTCTTGCAAGTTACATTTGTACTTACTTTATGTCGTTTAACTTCCTACAAGTTATGTTTTATGCAATTTGAGTTCTTGCAACTTCCTTCTATAAATACAACTTATCTTCTAGCTTATCTTCTTTTATGGCTCAACCTCCTCTCTTCCTATAAATTGGGCTCCTAAGCCCAATTCATCTCTTCTCATTCTGAATAATCACATGAGCCTGCATTTACATGAAACTCACACACATTGCCTTTTGGTTCGATATAGTGCGTCAGGCACACTTAACATTATGTAACACCAGCCGTTGCTACAAATGCTAAGTAAACCATTTAGACAACGCTTGATTGCTAAGCTCCCCTTTGGGCCATACGTAGATCAATTATTCGAGACAAATAAAACTAGCTTGATTAGTCGTTTGGTGAATAGGAGACTACCCTTTAACAGTCGTTCCCAAGTCCCATACACGCTTCTTCTTATAATATTTGTCCACATCCGAGAATACTCCACACGGAAGTCCACCTCGATAAGAACCCTGACCAATCAAGGCCTCTAGTCAAGGCTCGAACATTCAATGTCTGTCTCTTACAGCTAGGTGATAGAAGTTTCTCCCGCCAGACTAGGCGAACAGACCTCTTTTTGAAAACCACGTGTTGTCCCTTAGGGGTAAAAGACTATATTCGCACGTAGACCCTTGACCAAGATCACAGGATTTTCTCTTACGCAACAAATGCAAACCAAATCGAACAAAAATGTATTTTTACAGTTTGGTTTGATTTATGATTTAAAAAATATAGAAAATAATGTTATAATTATATTGAAATTCGAAAAGAATAGGGACAATATCATAATAATTGTCTTCAAATATGTAATGACAATTAATTTGAATATTATTAAAATTCCTTTTCGAATAAATATTGTGAATATTAGAGCCACAATTATATATAATTGATTATAGTCATGTATTACACCATCAAAGTAAAAATCTCCTCTCATTTTAAGTAAAATTATCATATAACACATTATCATGCATCTATCTATGAAGTTAAAGGCTATGTGTAACTACGCAATCCTTTTGTTCTTTTTTTTTTTTTTTTTTGGAAAGATTGTTCTTTTTTTTTTTAATATATACTATGAAATCGTAAACCGAATTAAATCAATGTACTATTCGGTTTGGTTTGACGTGTGTATAAACATGGTTTGGCTGGTCCATATTCACCCATAACGAACACAACCCACTCATAACATGGTCTCTACTTTTGATATTCCCTCATTGCAAAGAGATGGTGTGTCTGCCCATTCTGGAGCTATTAAAGTCAACTTTGATGTTGCTACCGCCTAAAAATCTGCTCAGATTATCGTCGCTGTATTCAAATTCCATCATTGTGGCTTGATGCGTCATCAACTCAACGTTCTCACTCTACCAAATGAGGCAGAGTTATGCACAGGACGACTTGCCATATGCCCTCTCATCCCTTCGCTAGGCTGCCTCCTTTGCTCGGTTGCCCTGACAACCCCTCTGTATTCATTTCAACAGTCCCCCAGTCTGTATCATAGTTATATTTTCACTCATATTAGGCGTGTGGCCAAGAATACTTCACTCTAGAATCAAGTTTATTTATAAACTTTGCCTTGCCTCTTTAATCTGTACATCTTTAATTTTCGAGGGGAAAAATGGATTTCAGTTTTAGACTGTTTTCACATTATTAAAAAAATATAGATAAATAAATTCCTAAAAATGAAATTAACTGAACAAGAAAAACAAAATGCATTAAGGATTAAAATATACAAACATATGCTTCATCCAGTCCTAAATAAATGAAAGTTTGGACCGACGCGACACAAATGACTACTAGTACTCATAAATTCCGAACCCGTCAATATTTTGAAATTTTCGATTTAAAAAAAGTAAAATATCAGTTTTGAAACACTCGCGGTCCAAAAAAATATTCGAAACAGCGGAAGTATAATGCTGTAGTATTGAAATGTCGGAATATGAGGGGATGGACCATGATTTATTTTCTTAAATTGGATAGGTTTATGTTTGCTTCAAGGCGCACATACAATTTACTGATGATCTATACACAATCTCCGGTTTGGAAATTAATGTAAATGTCGCAATTTCGAAGGTAGGTATCCTTTTAATTTTTTTTATCATCATTTATTACAATCATTATACTATTAAGAGAATATGGTGTATTCAATAAGAATATTTTACTAATTTTAAAAGTTTAACTTAGTATACACGAAAATTTAAAAGAGGAAACATATACACAGCTAACTTAAATCATTGGAAAAACTTTATCCATAACACAAAGGATTTGGCAAAATACTGATGCATCAAACCTAAGCAACAGAATCAATCCATTGAAACAGATTCTTTATTCTCTGCATCGAATCATTCAAAACTGCATGCTGAGGAAAATAAGTATACAACTTTTTTAAAAAGATAAAAGGCAAAAACCTTTTACGAAGATCAACCCTCGCTGGCAGGAGGAAGTGCGGTTTCGATATTTGAAGGCATTAGAATGTTGAAGCCATCTGCCGCGGTGGATATGAGCATTCCGGGTATTTGTGAATGCCAATGGATTTCTTTCAAGTCCTTTTGTCCCTGCAGAACCAACAAGAAGAAGATTTAGCAATGTATTTGGTTTGTGGGGAATTGATTTTTCATTGTTAAGAGTTGGTCTTTTACCTGATGGACAAAGAGAAGCTGTGGGGGTAAATCTGTGGGGGTGTTTACTTGTTCATTTGTCTTGGCTTTGAATTCGGCCTCCTCTTCTTCATCCCTTTCCAGAGAAAGGTCCCATAAGCTGCAACAGAAATGCAAGTTAGAGGATGGATTTGGAAAATAATCGATGATTGATGATATTGCCAATGCAGAGTTAATGTGGAGAGGTTTTTACGTCAATTGATTGTCCGCTGATGACACTGCCAAGGTGGAGGCCTCGTGAGGACTCCACTCAATTGATGTAATGGGATGCTTGTGGTACTCAAAATGTGCAACTACAGAATCTCCTTCCTGTGCCCCAAGAAAAACACAGTTCAGTGAATGAATAGGAGACAAGCAGCATGTCATAGTAACATTTGACAATTATGTTTTTGGGAAAATCGTTTTTAAGTTATCTTAGCTCGCATAATAAAATTCACATAGTCCATCCCCTTTGCATGCACAAACGCATGACTCGGGGAACGGAATGGAAAAAGACTATGAGGTGTTTAGATGGTGCAGTACCTTGAGCAATCTAAGATCACGGATGGAAAATGTCCCATCATCGCTTCCAGATGCCAACATACAACTTGCCAGGCTAGCGGAAGTGTTAAGCAATGTAAATGAGTTTATTTGGAAAGTCAAGGTAAAAGAGTGACTAGATGAAAGATGAAATGAACACCTGTTCCATGTGATAACATTGATATCTGCTTTATGTGCTTTTATTGAAGCTGCAGGGGATTTCCCCAAACGGATATCCCAAATTGCAATATTTCCATCAACAGAACCCGAAGCAAATACAAATGGTTCTGTAGGACTCCACTGGAAAGTAAGTAAAATTATCATTTAGAAAACATAGGACACATGGTGCACTATTCATACGATGACCATAGCAGAATGTGTGGCATACCTGTAAGTCTTCCACACTTGCAGTATGACCAACGAAGGGTTTAGGGTCAACATTCCAGGTTGAATCCGATGTGGGCTCCCATAGATGAATACAGTTCTTGCAATCACCTGGGGGAAAGGAATGGAATGGAAGTGCAGAACCCAAATTAAGAACGTCGGATGTTCCGTGTAATGTAATGTAATCTGATGCTGTCGGGATAAATAGAAAGACAAAATGCCGCACCTGTGACAAGCCTTCCTGGAACAAGAGGACTCCAGTCTATAGCATAGCCTTCATCCTTGTGTCCAGTAAATTTAACTAAAGGAGGTTGATTGAAAGTTGTGGATCCTCCATGGGCAGATTCAGTATCCGACTGCCCCAAAGCATTTAAATGAGAACTGAAGTCCCACACCTGTGAAGCATCAACAGTATGAGGAGAAACTAGGATGTGTGGCACCCCAGCCATATTTTGAAGGTTTAGAATTAGTTGTATCACACCAACCTATTTCCAGATGAGTTGTATGACACCGATTGATTTTCAGTCTGCTTTATTTTGCATTTAAGTAAACACAGGTTGATTTCAAATCTCCTATATTTTCCAGATACTGTTACACTACATAAATCAAAAGCTTTTAAATTGGCTCTTAGGAGCAATGCTGTGTTGAACAATTTCATTTCAAAAACTAATGTATAAATCTCAATACTTGAGAAAATTAAATTTTCCCATCATGCATTGCCTAGAGCTCAAATAAGAGCAAGTGTAAGCCAGGCTGGTCTTGAGACTATCAGACTATATAATTTTTCATTTTGCAAAAATTTTACCTGAACAACACCGCTATCACTCCAAGAAGCACAAATATGAGGATGTTGTCGCATAGCTCGAATGCGGTTGACACATCCTGCATGGGAAACTCTGCGTAGCTGTAGATTCATTGAGAGAAACAGTGAATGACTCCAAAGAACTGATTCAAGCAGAAGTAAAATCTCTTCGCTACAGTACAGCTTTATTCATGCGTACCTTTAAAATTGGGGTCCCAGAACCAACTTCCTCTTCATCCTCCTCACTGTCACTACTCTCACTCTCCATGTCAGATCCATCATTATTTGTCTTGTTAGGCAGCAATTCGCGTTTCTTACCAGAAATGTTCAACAACTTAAATATTCCAATAAAGTTCCCGGAAGCTTTATCTGCCTATAATAATAGTGGAAGATGCAAAATTGTTTAGAGAATAGCTTAATAACAAATACAACAAAGATAGATATTCATATTTTGAATATGATATTGCTTAGTAAGACATAGGCAGAACAATTATAAATCATACGTGCCATCTTCTCATAAAAATTCGTCAAGACTCAAGGATATATAAAACAAGTGCTAAGGAGTAACATAAAGATTTTTGATAATAGTATGTGCATATCAAACACCTTATAATTCTCATACCGTTAAATGTTAAACACCCACCTGTGTTCCAGAAACACAATATACAGTATGTGGAAACTCGGTGCGCACCAACCCAAGCGAATCACGCACTATGTCGAAACTGATTCAAATCAGAATAAGATCAAATCCACATTCATATGCAATTTGAAGAAGAAAAATTATCAATACCAAGATCAAAATAGTACATTATGCAGCATTAAGAAACATAAGAGTCCTATGAGAAAATAAAAATACCCCAATTCAGCTATTTACAAGCATGCCAAATTCATCAAAATTAAACAGAGTAATTCCTGCAGCAAATTTTATAGCCACAATACCACATATTAGCACTTTCTTACAAATTCAAGCTTCAGTATGTCTTTCAAAGAAGCACCTGCTTAGTAAAACACAACTAATTAGCATAAACCAAATCGACACTTCTCAACCAAAACCAATAGAAATCAACGTTATCGTTCCTCACCATTCATAAACCGTCTCCACAATGACAATAAGAATATACTTATAGACACCGAAACCAATACATCAACCACAAACTTGAAATTTTGGCAGCGAAAGGAAGAGTGAGTAATAACCTCAAACAAGGCCATCCAATGTGAAAAGCGTGCAGACAGTTGTAAGCAGAAGGATCGCACTGAAGCTCCTCACCCTCTTCCAATTTATCCACCCCCGGCTGCCATACCTTCGCCTCGACCGCCGGAGCTGAATTTGATGACGATTCTTCACCTTTCTTCGAACCCTAGTTCGATCACCATGTTTTTATCCTTATCAATTCAGTTCGTCAACAATAAAGGGGAAAAAACACACTGACACCTCCGGTAACACAAAAACAATCAGAATCTGATTTTTCCTATACCTTGTTCTTGCGTTTCGATTTGTTTGGCTTCTTTAAGCTTCGAACCATCTTCAATTTCCGACGAGAACTAGAGTCGAAAGGCGGAAAATGGTGAACACGAACGAGGTTTTGTGAATAGGGTTTATGTAATTCTCTTTAAAAGGAAATTTATCGGGCAGCATCCTTCAAAAGGAATCAAGAATACTAGTTTGTAATTGGGAAGTTGGGCTTCCACAGGGATCAACCAGTAGGCCCAATAAAATGAAAGTTGGGCCGAGGTCGGGCCCAAAAGGCTAATGTCTGTCAACACAAGGAAGTCTACGCCCTTACGTTGACTTACAACTGTCCACTACGTTCGTGACACGTGTAAGTATCCAATTCGGTTGAAGAAGGTACAAAATGTGAACCCATATGGGGGAACATTGATCACTATTATCTACCGTCGACCTACAAAATGATCGGTCAAGATTATTCTGGCGTTGAGGACCACGGACTCTTCGACAATCACTTAGCTGCCAGCGAACCACGCACAAAATTCGCCAATAACAAATCAATGACTAAACTGGAAATTACAAAAAAAAATATAAAAAAAAAGGGAAAATACAAATTCGGAAACAAGAACGACCATACCAAGAGTTCCGGAGATAAACCGAGGGAGGAAATTCGACATCGAGAATATATTAATTCTGGAACAGCTTTTCAATCGACAGAAAGAGGAGGACTTGAGATATTATGAATAGTGCCGCCGATCCCACTTTAGAAAAGACGCCGCCGACTCAGCAGCATCCGCCGCAGGCACCGGTCGATTTGGAGAGCGGCGGCAGCGGCGACGGAGTTGCGAACGTCGTGCAGCGATGGAAAAGAGAAGATCTTCTGAAGAAAGGGACATTGGCCGCTCGTGGATTGGCCTTTGTTTTCTCCCTGCTGTCTTTTGTTATCATGGCCGCGAACAAACATGGCGATTGGAAAGATTTCGACCATTATGAAGAATACAGGCATCCTTAATTTCCTCATTATTCTTTGATTATTGCTGAATTTTGATTTTTGTTGTCTTATTTAGAGAGAGTTCATTTGTCCAGGTATCTTCTGGCAATTACAATCCTGTCAACATTGTACATAGGATTGCAAGTTTTGAGGCACTACAAGGAACTGTCCGCCGGCAGACCGCTCTTTTCCTGGCAGCATATGGGCAAGGCAGAATTCATCGCCGATCAGGTTTTGGTTTAAAATTTCCTTCCTATGTTTGACAATCTTGTTGAAATTGGAGAGTAGAATGAGTCATTTACCAAACTAGATTATAATTATAGATTAATGAGATCGATTTATTTGCAGATTATGGCGTATTTATTGTTGTCTGCTGCTTCATCAGCTGTGCCATTGACAAACAGGATGAGAGAAGGGGCAGACAACATATTTACAGATCAATCAGCGGCAGCAATCAGCATGGCGTTCTTCGCCTTCCTTGCAACGGCCCTTTTGGCTCTCATTTCAGGATACAAACTCAGTCTCCAATCCTACATTTAATCCATCATCTTCGTCCTAATCACTCATTGGCTCTCCCGTGTTTGATGTTCCGTATTATTCTTGGTGCTGGTGTTTAATTAACTGGCATCTTTTGTGTGTATTCATGGAAAAAATGTTAGGACACTTTAGAAATTCATGTTCATAGTTCTTTAGCGGACAACAATTGCTTTATTGAGACAGAAAATGGAATTTTTTTTATTTGTGTATACAAAGATTCTAAAACATGGGTTTTTTTTCTTACAAATCCCTACACTTTTTGTGAACCAATGAAAGAATACCCCTAACCCTGTTGCAATTAAAATTTGGATATCAAAACACAGATATGAGTTATGATCGATTCTGGATTCAATCCCGTGATGATGTCTTTAATCAGTTGAAAAACGAGTTGAAAAAGGAGGCATCCTTGGGCTCTTCCTTGGCAATGGAGAGCGCATTCTGTGTCATGTATGTGCCTGTAGAGTTTCCCAAGTCTGAAAATGTGTATGAATTATTGGTATTGTGAAGTGTCTGAATTGCATAAGGTGCTTGGTTACGTGTCAGTTGGGGCGCCGGGAAATTCATCCCATTTATGGCAGAGGGATTGTTCATCGATGCAGCAGGCCTACCGGCCATGGAGTAGCTGCCACTGCCTCGTGCTGCAGGGACATCGTGGTTGTGCTTCCCTTCGTACGTGGTGATCACTGCCCTCAGATCGTGGCAGGCTCGTTCGACATGCTTCCTGACTGGACAGCCATTGAATGTGCACTTGTAGTAGCTCCTGCAAGAATGTAACAACGTAAGAATGTAAGATACAGGCAGGATTAAAGACTCAGAAACTAAACTAAACAGGTAGGAATCAGGATAAAAGTTTTTACCTAGGATTTGGGTTGCCCTTAACCACTTTCTGCCCATACTTTCTCCATCTGTAACCATCGTCAAGAATGTCGATATCGCTGGTGGTTTGAACCACAATTCTAGGCTCCCGAATAGTTCGACTTCCAGCAGCTGACAGGCTCTCATTATCAATATCCCCCTTCCTGAAAAAAGACAACATCGGTATCATCAGATAATGGTCTTGATTCTTACATTGTTAGTTTGAGTGTTGAACAATTATTGAAAGAAATGCTAACCATCTCTTGGCTTCAGGTTCGTTCTCGTCCTGATCATCTCTCGAGTTACTCATTGAGGAGCCCTGCTCGAAATCATCGTCCCCAAACGAAGCTGTCGAATTCTCTGCAGATTCCATCTGAGAATTCTCGAGCAGGTTGTTGTATGAATTGGAAGACGATCTTCGTGTCGATTGGGGCCTGGGATGATTGTGGCTTCCCTTGTACACGATTTCGGTAATGTATCCATCCAAATTGCGCTCGACTTTTTTCTTCGTAGGACAATTAGGATGAGTACACTTGTAATAACTCCGAGGATTCTCACTTCCCTTGACCTGTTTCTGTCCGTACTTCCTCCAATTGTATCCATCGTCTGACTTCTTCTGATCCCTGATGTAGTGCGCCGGCTGAGCATACTGCACTTGCCTCTTGTTTGTCTGAATCTCGGAAACATCCTGAGGAAATTGATCAGCAGTTTCTGATTTCAACAGTGTCCCGACGTCAGCCTGTTGCTGTCTGAACGACTCCTGTTCGATGGCAGAAGATCCAAACACGGCCGAGTCGGGATCCGAAGGCCGCGTTTGGGACTGGAATAGAAAATCGGAAAAAGCGCCGGTGGTCGGAGACGGAAGGACCTAAACAACCAAACACGCAAATACAGTTCAAAATCAAGAAACAGAAAACAGTTTATACACGTACGAGGAAAAATAAATAAGGCTCTTACGTTAGAAGACGGAAAAAGCGCAGGCGAATCGAGGAAAACCGACGGACTCAAAGAAGAAGAAGAAGAAGGAAAGGCAAAAGAATTGGGGAATTTCTGGTGATTGTTTACCAAATCAGAATTGAACCCCCAATTGAAGGACGATTTTCCTGGACTCAACAAGAACCCTTCTTCTCCTGATCCTTCTGTATTGGTGGCAAGAAGATCAGTGAAAGAAGTCATGTATTGCTGCATCGTGTTGGTAATTTCTGTTGGATTGTCCCTGTGGTTCAGTGAATCTTGGATTTCTGGAATGAGTATAGACAGGGTTTGTATATATAAACAGGGAGAGAGGTATAGCAGTATAGATATAGGCATGTAGGATGACGGGGCCGGGGGAGATATAAAGCTAGTTCTGGGAAGGAAACAGGAAAGTTTGACTGGAGAAAAATAGAAATTGGATTTTTTGGTCAAAGCTCGTGGGTCTGACCAGTTCTCGGCGGCTGAATCAGACAAGGCCATTGGGATTTGTCTGCGGACGGTTTACATGCGCCATGATATCCAGATTACATTAACGGTGGAAAACTAAAGAATAGGGTACATATGTAGTGTCCCGAGGGAGGATGAGATGGTTGCGTACGGGATTACAGTTAACATTATTTTTTTCCAATTGATTGATCATTAGGACATAATGCATGACGTGGCACACTGTGGGATGGGATTAGAGTGCGGATTTGCGGAGAAGATAGCCTATTAAATTGCCGAAAACATAGTCCGTTGGCTGCCCTTTCTGCCAGTGTTGTTGCGGAGAAGATAGCCTATTAAACAAACCATCATTAGTCTTTGTCGTCTCTCTTCAAAAGTTTAAACAATCCCATCTTTACTGAACAACACAAAAATATTCTTTATTATTTATAAAATGAATTGTTGTAGATGTTGTTTAACAAATGGACAAATAATATATATAAAAGTCCAACAAGCTATCCACGAGGGCTAATTTGCAAAACTAAAATTGTAGATGTTGTTTAACAAATGGACAAATAACATATACTACCTCCGTCTCATTATTTTTGCTCCACTTTGACTTTTACATTGTTCACACACTCTAGTTTGACTATCATTAATGACTTATATTTAAGAAAAAATATAATCATGTGGGATCT
>MAYD01432667.1:0-17546 GCA_001909325.1 Ruellia speciosa
ATATAAAGTATATAAGGTAATCCAGTGAAATGATATACCTTTCCGTTAAGTAAAATGATATAAATAAAAATTATAAATAATTTAATATGAAAAAAACGTAAATTAACTCATAAATATGAAGGAATTCAAAAAGTTTAATGGACCTATACTTGATGCAGTGATCATAAAATAGCATGCATATACTATATATGAAGTGTATATTATATGTATTGATGAAAAAGTTTATAATGTCATATACACACATATTTAAGAAATTGAATTCCAGTCCATTCCAAGTTCCTTCAATAATATTGAATGGTGATTGATTGATCTCGAGAAAGGTGATAAAGCAGCTGCACAGGTCGGTGAAAAATCTGGACAATATGCCCTTCTTTGTCAAAAAGTGCACCACTCATCACTCCAACATTTCCATTATAATAAGATGTCATGGTCTAATTTCCTCCATCAATCAAGAATTCAAGATCCCATTGTCTGTTCCGAAACATGCAATTCAAATTTCAATCCCCTCAGTAAAATAGGAAAAGAAATGGAGATCGAAAAAGAGAGGGAATCTTTGTCTGTAAAGCTCATTATCTTGCAATGCTAAAACCCTCTATTTGGCCTTTTAAGACTAAGGAATGGCATAAAGCCCTCCATTCTTGCACACCAAGTTTGCACTTTTTTCTCTTTACTCTTCCAATCCAGCAAAGATTTCCACTCTTGTGTCTTCATCACTGGTATATCTTGTCTTTGTATTACCAATCTAGGGCTCTCCTTTTCTTCCCTCAGACCCTCACTTGTAGAATTATCTTGCAAATTGCAATGCTAAACTTGATTTGAATTGATTTGAATTTGATCAGTGTTTGTAATGGGAATTGATCGTAAGCTTGTTGTGGAGGTGGTTGATGCAAGAAACCTTGTCCCCAAAGACGGTCATGGCGCTGCGAGCCCCTACGTGATTCTTGACTTCCACGGGCAGCGGAAGAAGACCAGGACCGTGATTCGGGACCTGAATCCTACCTGGAATGAGACCCTGGAGTTCAACGTCGGGAAGACGTCGGATGTGTTCGGTGATGTGCTGGAACTCGATGTTCTTCATGATAAAAATGTCGGCCCGACCACCAGGAATAACTTTCTCGGCAGGTTGAAGCTCAATTCCACCCAATTTGTCAGGAAAGGGGAGGAAGCCCTCATTTATTATCCCCTCGAAAAGAAGCATTTTCTCAGCTGGATCCAGGGCGAAATTGGATTGAGAATTTATTTCGCCGACGACGTTGCCCCACCGCCACCTCCGCCGCCGGAGGAGGCTAAACCTGAACCAACTCCTTCGCCTCCGGCGGAACCCTCACCCAATCCTGAAAAGAAAGACGAATCCGAATCCCCAGCACCACCTTCGGAGCCGCCAAGCGAAAGCGACAAGACAAAAGATGATCCGCCGCCGCCGCCGCCGCCGCCGCTGGAAACTGAAAACCAGGCCGATCCAGGCCCTCCAGCACCTCCAGAACAAAGCAATCCGACTGATTCAATTCCAGGCCCTCCCATGGCATCGGTGTCATCAGGGTTTGTCCCCGAAGTCAAAATCAACAAAATCGCCGCCCCACAGCCAATCAGCCGCGTCTCATCCGTGAGCAGCTTTTTATCCGATCAATCCGACAGATCAACCGTCGAACGCTCCTCCTTCGATCTTGTCGAGAAAATGCACTACCTCTTCGTCCGTGTCGTCAAAGCTCGCCGCCTCCCCACCTCCGGCAGCCCCGTCGTCAAAATAGCAGTTTCTGGCAGCCACGTCATGTCCAAGCCAGCTCGCAAAACCGCGTTCTTCGATTGGGATCAAACCTTCGCTTTCAATCGGGATTCCTCCGATTCCTCCTACCAACTCGAGGTCTCTGTCTGGGACCTGTTAACCTCAATCCCCATTTCCGACGTCAGCAGGCACGATTTCTTGGGCGGCATTTGCTTCGACGTCGACGAGATCCCTCTGCGGGACCCTCCCGACAGTCCATTGGCCCCACAATGGTATCGTCTCGAAGGAGGTCCGGCCCCGGGGGACCTGATGCTCGCCGCCTGGATCGGCACCCAAGCTGATGAATCCTTCCCCGACGCCTGGAAGGCTGAAACGGCTGCAACTCCGAATTCAAAATCAAAAGTGTACCAATCGCCGAAATTGTGGTATCTCCGATCGACCATCATTGAAGCACAGGACATCTCCATGTTGATGCCGTTGAAGGAAGCGTCCTATCAAGTCAAAGTCCAATTAGGGTTTCAGATCCAGAAAACGAAATCAGCGGTGACCAGAACCGGCAACCCGTCGTGGAGTGAAGACCTGATGTTCGTCGCCGCCGAGCCGTTCACCGAGCACAACCTCGTCCTCTTCCTGATCGAAAACCGGGCGCCCAAGGAGCAAATCGTGGTCGGAATTGCCAAAGCACCTCTGATAACCATAGAACGACGCGTGGACGACAGAAACGTGGCGTCCAGATGGTTCACATTGGAGGATCCGAATGAGGAGAAACGGGTGTACAAAGGCAGGATCCATTTACGGCTATGCTTCGACGGCGGATACCACGTGATGGACGAAGGAGCTCACGTCTGCAGCGATTATCGCCCCACGGCAAGACAGCTCTGGAAACCCCCAATTGGAGCCATCGAATTAGGGATTATCGGATGCAAGAATTTGCTTCCGATGAAAACAGTTCAAACCAAGGGCTCCACCGATGCTTACGCAGTCGCCAAATATGGCAACAAATGGATACGCACGCGTACAATTTCGGACAGCCTCGATCCAAAATGGAACGAGCAATACACATGGCGAGTGTACGATCCATCCACGGTTCTTACCATCGGAGTTTTCGATAGTTGGGAAGCATTCGAATCGGACGGCTGTAAGGAATCACTCAGGCCGGATTTCCGCATCGGAAAAGTACGTATACGTGTATCTACGCTGGCCGTCGGTAAGGTATACAGAAACGTATTCCCGTTGCTACTGTTGTCCCAATCAGGGCTGAAGAAAATGGGGGAGATCGAATTGGCCGTCCGATTCGCACGTTCGGTGCCGACACTGGATTTCCTTCACGTGTACTCGCAACCGTTGCTGCCGATGATGCACCATATAAGGCCGCTCGGCGCGGTGCAGCAGGAGGCGCTGCGGGGAGCCACGGTGAAGATCGTGGCGGTGCACTTGTCCAGGGCGGAGCCGCCGCTTCGTCGGGAGGTGGTGACGTACATGCTAGATGCTGATTCTAACACGTTCAGTATGCGCAAGGTGCGCGCCAATTGGTTGAGGATAGTAAATGTGATCGCGGGGGCAATGGACGTGTTCAAATGGGTGGAGGACACACGTTCGTGGAAGAATCCGACAGCCACGATTCTCGTCCACGCGTTGCTCGTAATGCTAGTGTGGTTCCCCGATTTGATCGTCCCGACACTGGCGTTCTACGTGTTTGTTGTCGGGGCTTGGAACTACCGGTTCCGGTCTAAAGCCTCAATGCCACATTTTGATCCAAAACTTTCGCTGGCTGAGTCCGTGGATCGGGACGAGTTGGATGAGGAATTCGACGCTATGCCGTGCACTAGGCCGAATGAAATGGTGCGGGCAAGGTATGATAAGTTGAGAATGCTGGGGGCGCGTGTGCAGAGAGTGTTGGGTGATTTTGCAACGCAGGGGGAGCGAATGCAAGCGGTGGTGACGTGGAGGGATCCACGGGCGACGGGGATCTTTGTGGGGCTGTGTCTAATTGTGGCATTGATTTTGTACCTGATTCCGTCGAAGATGGTGGCTATGGCATACGGGTTCTATTATTTGAGGCATCCGATATTCAGGGACAGAATGCCGTCACCGGCGCTGAATTTCTTCAGGAGATTGCCTTCGCTCTCGGACAGAATGCTGTAGTACGTGTATTTGTAATAATATTTGATGTGTGGATGCATATATGGCATTGCAGGGTATGATTAGGTGGGGGAATGGGTGAATTTTGCTTTTGTCCAAAAGGTTAGGTAAAGTCTGATCAAAGGTGAGGCTGGAGATTATTAGTACTAAGTTATAACGGCTATATTTGTGTTTTGATTTGATGCTTGGAAGGATGATGGAAAGAGTAATGCCAATGAGGTCAGAGGGAACATATTATTAAAATTAATAATATAAATCAACAAATTTGATAGAAATCCATAGTCTCTAATTCAATTCAAGTATCAACATGCCTTAATTTAGACAGGACCACTGCCTCTTGTTTTTTTACTATCCACTTTATATTGGGCACAAGAATTAAGATGAAGATATGGATTAAATATTTTATTAATAATGGACAGATAAATGAAATATATCAATACATATAGGATGATATGTACCAAAATAATAGTAATACATTCAAAATCAAAATAATGCATTGGATGCAACTACTTGTACATACATCAGTCAAAATTCAATAAAGATGCATTTCAAGTGGAAAAAGTTTACTAATAAATGCACCCATGTTTATTTCGTTGATGAGACAAACGTTTAATAAATACTAATTAATATGGTACATTAATATGGTGGGTAAATAGTTTCTTAATAACCTATTAGCTTTTTAAATTTGAAAGCAAATAGCTGACTATTATCTTGACAATCCATCCTACATTACAGATTTTAGTTTCTTATTAAGATCCCCAATTAGTCTGACAAGCCTCATCCTCCTCAGCTTCATTAAGTTAGTATAATATAATTCCAACTTTTCAACACACAAACACAATATATACATATATTGATAGATACATGGTATCTGTATATGTATTTAAATAGATAAATTGGGCCATTGACAGCATCCATTAGTGGCCTAATGAAAACAAAACACCAAACATGTGATCCTCAGTGAGGCACAGTACTAAATCATGATATATGCCAAACCCAAAACAATAAACATTTTCTTTTCCACAAAAAGATCTTCAAATTTATACCAGAAAGAAGAAAACCTCTCACACGCTCTCTCTCATCCTTATAATCAATACCTTCACTAGGCTAATTACCACATAAAAAAATACCTTCATTGAGCTGTCATTTCTTTTTCTCTGCTATGAGAAATTATGCTAAGAGCTGTTGCTTTCATCAATGTAAGTTCCATTTTATCCATTTGAAAATTTTCTCTATTTTTGTTTGTCATATAGAGACATGACTTTTGTGAATCATGTGAGCTGTGGTCCGGATGTTTAGCATGCCTGTGTAATGACAAAATTTGCACTTTTCTGGATGCACACTCATAGGGTGGTTGGTTAGATCTATTTTCAAAAAAGATAAATACTATCCCTATAAAAAATGATGACTCACTTGTCTACTTTCCAGGCCACTTTTTGTGAACGTTATGAAGGAGAGGCACACTTGCTTGTCCATTTTATTAATTAGTATTACCACTTATGTCTATTGAATTGTATAAATCTTTTTGTTTCTTATCTTTAGAACAGCATAAGAGTGCAGTGCAGTAAACCTTAATTGAGGGCAATGGAGAAAGGGCAATCAAGATTCTTACTTGGCCTTCTGGTGTTGTGTTGGTTGGGAGCCACAGCAGATGCAGAGTACACAGAATACAGAGATCCTAAAAGACCAATAAGCCGGAGAATCAAGGACCTGTTGAAAAGGATGACATTAGAGGAGAAGATAGGCCAAATGGTGCAAATCGAGCGAACTGTTGCATCATATGAGGTCATGAAGAAGTATTCGATAGGTCTTACATTAACCTGATATACATATGCAGCTTATGTATTTACCTTTTTTTAATGCACACCTGAAGCTTTCTGTGTGTAAAATCTGCAGGGAGTTTGTTGAGTGGCGGAGGGAGTGCTCCGGCGCCCCATGCATCTCCAGAGACATGGGTGGATATGGTTAATGGTTTCCAGAATGGCTCCTTATCATCACGTCTTGGAATCCCGATGATATATGGGATTGACGGAGTCCATGGGCACAACACCGTGTACAAGGCCACCGTGTTCCCACACAATGTTGGCCTTGGAGCTACCAGGCGAGTGGTTTTAGACAGTAATCCTTGGTTCGATTTGTGTTAATTCCTGCAATTCATTGTGTTGTAGCCTGCAAAAAAAAAATAAAATAAATCTAGCTTCTATTGTGTTGTGTCTTGATTGAACAGAGATCCTGAGCTGATCAAGAGAATTGGGGCTGCAACTGCACTTGAGCTCAGGGCGACAGGAATTCCGTACACCTTTGCACCCTGCATTGCTGTAATGACACCACCTTAATACTTAAAGTTCAAGTCAGAACAAGGACAAAACATGATGTTGATTTCTCTGAGTTCTCTGCAAACAGGTATGCAGAGATCCCCGATGGGGCAGGTGTTACGAGAGCTACAGTGAAGATCCACATGTTGTGAAAGCAATGACTGAGCTCATTCCCGGACTGCAAGGAGAGATCCCCCCTGGTTTACGCAAGGGTGTTCCGTATGTTGCTGGAAAGTAAGTTCCAGCCAAGTTTATTTCATTCAATCTATTCTAAACATCTATATTTCATCAGCTAGATAAATTAAGCTGTGCATGTTATATGCAGAGACAAGGTTGCAGCCTGCGCCAAACATTATGTTGGTGACGGAGGAACAACTAAAGGGATCAATGCGAACAATACTGTGGTAAGCTTCCACGAGTTGCTTAGCATTCATATGCCAGCCTACGATGAATCGATCATCAAGGGTGTTGCAACTGTCATGGTCTCCTATTCTAGCTACAATGGAGTAAAGATGCATGCTAACCAACAACTCATCACCAACTTTCTTAAGAAAACGATGCGCTTCAGAGTATGACTAATTTCCTGAGTTAATCTTTGGTCTGTGTTTATGGCTTTAATTACACAATCCTAAATGTTCACGATGTTGTTTCTGTATCAGGGATTTGTCATCTCAGATTACATGGGTATTGACCAAATTACTTCTCCACAGCATGCTAACTATACGTACTCAATCCTAGCCGGTGTAGGAGCTGGCATTGACATGGTTAGTCCATCTCAAAATATTGTGAACTTCTATAATCTCATGATGAATTTTTAGTCGCCTCAGATTAATACACTCATAATGTGATGATATTCCACAGATCATGATTCCATTTAACTACACAGAATTCATGGATGGACTAACATCCTTGGTGAAGAAAAACTTCATTCCCATTAGCCGGATTGATGATGCAGTGAAAAGGATTTTACGAGTTAAATTCACAATGGGGCTGTTCGAGAATCCATTGGCCGATTACAGCATGGTCAAGTACATAGGGAGCCAGGTTAGTTGTAAGTTCATGAAAATATAAAAGAGCTAAATTCGTTACCTGATCATGATGTGGCTTCAACAGCAACACAGAGAACTAGCCAGGGAAGCAGTGAGGAAATCTCTTGTCCTGCTAAAAAATGGCAAATATGCAGATAAGCCACTGATCCCTTTGCCCAAAAAAGCATTCAAAGTACTTGTTGCAGGCACACACGCCAACGACATTGGCAACCAGTGTGGTGGGTGGACTATTACCTGGCAAGGAAAAAGCGGCAACATAACAACTGGTAATGTACAATACAGTTTTACAGATAAACATGCTCATTGCCTTATCTCAAGATTGTTCCCATGATCTTCCATTGATCAGGCATCACAATCCTGGAAGCCATAAAGAACACAGTAAACAATGATACCAGAGTAGTTTACCGTGAAGAACCAAGCCTTGAATACTTGAAGTCTACAAATATCTCCTATGCCATTGTCGTCGTGGGGGAACCACCTTATGCCGAAGGATATGGGGACACCTTGAACTTGACACTGCCTGAGAAAGCCTATAGTACCATAACACATGTGTGTGCATATGTGAAATGTGTGGTGGTACTTATCACGGGGCGCCCAGTTGTGATTCAGCCGTACCTTGGAAAAATAGATGCACTTGTAGCCGCCTGGCTTCCAGGAACACAGGGGCAAGGAGTTGCTGATGTTCTGTTTGGGGACTATGGGTTTAGTGGTAAATTGCCACATACTTGGTTCAAGACTGTCGATCAACTGCCTATGAATGTTGGGGATAAACATTATGATCCTCTGTACCCTTTTGGATTTGGCCTAACCACTGAGCCTGTAAAGGTCAGTTGACTGCATGCGAATATTGTTTAGGGGGAAGAGTGAAAGAAGAGGGGTTATCTTAATAAAATTGATTATTTTATGAATATTCCCAAGTAAAGTTTACCAGTATGACATCAAAGTTAATAACATCCAAGGTACACAAAAGTACTCAACACACATAAAGATCTCAAGAGTGATATTGTACATGCATATATGTTACACAAGCACCAAGAAACTAAGCTGCCTCAGCTGCTGCTAATTCGTCTTTGGTTTCATTTTTACCATCTTCTGCTTCTTTGGGCACATCATTATTAGCAAGGCTCTTATCCTCAACCTCTTTTATCAGCCTCATGATCTCAGCCTTGTTCTGCATGAGTTTGTTGATTTTATCATCAACTTTCTCCAGCTTCTTCTTCAGCTTGGCAAGATCTTTGGCGTAGTACTTCTCTTTAAGTTTTTGTTTCTTCTCATCCTTCATTTTCTTCTTGTCTTTTTCTTTGCTCTCCCTGCACACTTCTGACTTCTTTCCTTCTTTACTCCCGTTGTCAACGTCAGGCAGATTTTCAGTTCCCCCAATTTGAATCTCCCTCGAGATGTTTTCAAGCTTATAATCCTTGTCATGTTTGTTCTTCTCATCATCTGTTTCCTTCTCAGACCCCTTTCCTTTTCTTTTGGATTTCTTGTCCTTGTGCTTCTTGTCTTCTTTGTCCTCATGCATTTTGTCTTTCTTCTTGTCTTCTTTTTCATCTCCAGTTTCCTCAGTGGGTTCTCCATCAGACTTAATTTCAGTATCCATCTTCTCTTTATGCTTGTTGTCTTTCTTTACTTTGTGTTTCTTTTCTTCGCCTTTCTTCTTTCCCTTCCCCTTTTCCTTCTCTCCCTCGGTTTCCTCATTAGACTCTTCAGTCACGGCTTCTACATCCTGCTTGTCTTTCTTCTTGTGTTTCTTCTCCTTATCTTTCTTCTTTTCCTTCCCTATTTTGCTTTCTTTCTCTTCATCTTCTCCGTCTGTCTCCTCATCCTTCTTCTTGCTCTTCTTTTTCTTGCCTTTCTTTTTATCTTCATCCTTCTCATCATCAATTCCCTTCCTCCCTTCAGAATCCGCCCCATCTTTCTTGTCCTCGTGTTTTTTCTCATCTTTTTTCTTCTTTCCTTTTTTAGCTTTTTTCTCCCCACTATTCTCTCCCTCTGCCTCTTCATTGGATTCTACAGAGAAATCTCTGTCCTTGATATCAACATCCTTGTCGCCACATTCCAATTTAGGTTCCTCATCTTCAGAATCGGCCTTATCTTTCTTATCCTTCTTGTGTTTCTTCTCCTTAGTTTTCTCTCCATCCGATTTCTCCTCAGCCGTCTCCTTCTTCATCTTATTCTTCTTTTTCTTCTTATCTTCTTCCTTGTCCGTTACACACTCTTCTTCATTGTCATCACTCTCGTCCTTCCTATGCTCTTTTTTCTTGCTGGAAACTTTATCCTTCTCACTCTTGGACTCCTTTTCATCCTTCTCGTATTCCTTCCCTTTAGCTTCGGTCTTCGTCTCCAGTTTTAGCTCCGTCTTAGTATTTTCTTCTGCTCCATCAGGCTTCTCAGTTTCAGTCTCAACTTTGAAATGAAGCTTTTCCTTCTCCAGACCCTCTTCTTTTCCATGAATATTTTCAGACTTATTCTCCATCACAATATTCCTATCCTGCAATCTATTATCTTTACCTCCTTGAAGAGAGAAGAAAAACATCCCAATATCAGAATTTAAAAGTACACATAGAGTGTACTGCTCGAATCACAATGTACAAAACAGGCTAATCTATTCACAACAAAGGTGAAAATTGTTAGCAGTCATCACACCTAAAAAAAGGAATATAAACTGTAAAAGCCCTGGACAAGAATTTGGTTGGCCAATATGACATAACTGCATAAGCACATCTATGTAGAACAACAATGCAAAAAATGTTTGCACTGATCTTATGGCAGAATATGCAAACTATCTTCTAATATTCAAGCAAAACATTACATAAACATTAAAATTCACATGGGAGATGGCTACGAAGGTATTATAGAAGTTCAGAAATATAAACCATAACAAACAGGCTGTTCTTTTTAGCACCAAAAAACATTCCCAAGCTCCAGTTAACAAAGAAGATGCTTTTCAACAATTTTTTCTGGATCAACAAGTGAAAAGGCTAATTTCTCATACAGATTAATCCAAATTCCACATCAATTCTTCGTGATGAATAAATTTCCAGAGAAATACACCTACGGAAACGACTTCAGTGATCTAAAACCAGATTCGACAACGATGAAAATAATAAGCACACAAGATTGAAACAAGGGTTCACCCTAGAATACTTTTCCAAGGCAGCCTGTTCCTCTTGGAGTCGCAATGCGTAAGATTCGAGAACGAAAAGTAGCAGAAACTAATCTAGAGAGAGAAATGCAAAGAAGTGCCCACCTTTTGAAATGCCGTGAATCGATGGCTCCAATGGAAAGGCTTTTTTTTTTATGGATGATGATGGGTGTTTCCGGATTGTGGAGGAGGAATTCAATATATATAGGGATGGTGCATTCAGCATTCCGCGGCCATGGGAAGATGTTAGATGGGCAACGGGCACGCGATACTTACACGCAGCTCCCAGGGGTTAAGTTGCGCCCCCCGCGATTGTTGACACGCACGCAGGCAGTGTGGACTGTGGAGGATGGCTAAAATGCGCATGTCGGTTCTAACTGTAATGAAATGGGGTTGGTGTGATTAAAAGGACTGATTCCTTACAAAATCATTGTGATTAAAATGGGGCTCTTGATGATAATTATTTTGTAATTTTATTAATTTCATTTTTTAAGGAATTTTATCTATTTAAAGGAGAGAGTGTAAGATGTGGAGCGTAATTTAATAATTCAGTGAAAATATGCTAATAAAATATTTCCTCCATTTTTTTTTATTCGTTACGCTTTCCTTTTTGAGCGTTTTTTTTATTTGTTACACTTTCCTTTTTGGGTAGTTTTTGTGGTGAAATGAAGGGTATTTTTGGAATGGGCCCCACTGTTTGACTTTTTGTGTGTGTGGTGTGATTGTTATTATGTTGTGGGGCCAAGGGTATTTTTGGAAAAAGTTATCCTCCTTAAAATGCGTGAAAAAGTGAAGTGTAACGAATAAAAAAAAACGGAGGAAGTAGTTTATATTTCCCGGGCAACCGATAAATTCTATCGTCAAGTCGGTTGGGCAACCAGTCGGCACGTATTCCGGTTGTTATTTTACGATAAAAATTTTTCGATTGCCATATTGGTCGTCATTCGGCTACAGAGTGTGTCGTTTGTTGCAATATCGTTCGCCAAACAGAATTCAGGTCGGTCGCGATTTTCGATTGCGAAATCATTTTTTTCTTGTAGTGATTCCATCTGTCCTAACATACTTATCCACTATATTTATTTTAAATATCTAATATTATTTGTCTTATTTCTAATTATTATAATAATTTTTAATAATATTATTAAACTACCCATTTACAAAATAAATAAAAAAGTAATATTAAAATATTAAAATAAATGAAGAAGTACCCAATTTATAAATAAAATTTCTTAATTTATGTAAAAAAAATGAGTATGAATTTATTGGGGTTGCACTTGCAGGCTAAGGAACTTGGATGACTTGGATATTACAATTGCTTGTCACCTACCCAATAAATAAAATTAGTGGCGGTACTACATCCATAAAAATCAATAAATGCAATTTTTATTTTTCAGCCCCCACAAAAGGCTATGCAATGTCTCAACTCTTAAACGTTAAGTAATGGGATGATATATACATATAGTTTTTTATTGAATTAAAAATACTAGTATTACAGTTTTCTTTTCTTTAATAAATTCCCAACCAAATGCACCCTATCCCACTTGGCATGGACATGTTCTATTATCCTCGTACTAATTTTTGAACTAACTGTACAGCATTGGGATGGAATACACAAACTCATGCAGGATTGATGTTTTGTGTGACTTATTATTTGATAGCAACGAATCAAATGGGGATTAGTCTGACATGGCTTCTTCGAAGCCATAGTTCATACATGACCATGTGAAACGCATCGAAGTCCACGGGCAAACGCTGCCAGAGGAAGTGTTGCTGCACGCGCTTCACGTTTTTGTACAGCTGCAGGTACCCGTCGTATCCTATTCCTTCAAGTATGCTCTTCAGGTTCGGGATTTCAGCAGTCGGGACAACCACCGAGAAGCTGTTCCAGTCGAGGATGTCCGCATAGGGGAGATCGTAGTGATCTGCTAGAATGACGGGGACACATCCATAGTACAGAGCATCCCCAATCCGAGCCGTGTTGACTTCAAATCCCTTGGCATGAATGCAGAACTTGCTCCCCAAAAGGGCCTTGGAATATGGGATCTTGACACGGGCACGGTGTACTGAAATGTCCGAATCCTTCTCCCATGTCCTGACAAGGAACGCGCGCTCCCTTGAGTTCATTGCTCCGGCGTAGAACGCTAACTTCTTCCTAAAATCAAAAAGTGTAATATGTTAAATGACCTTTTACATTAATGAGACTTCCATTTAGTCGTTAATTTTAGTTATATTTGGAAAGAAAGAATTGGATAGCAGCTACCTTTCTGAAGGCAGGCGTGTTGGCGGTTTACCTTCCCTCGGCCAAATCTGTGGGATCGAAGCGTCCTTATGAGGTACATATCCCGACAAGAAATAGCTCGAGGAGCAAACCACTTGTATGGCATTTAGCTTGACTTGAACGGCTTTATCCATGGCGGATCTCCCAACAGAATGGCAGGCAACATAGAAGTGATCGGCGCCCCCAGTCCGGTTCCAGAAAGGGTATCGGGAGCTGATGTTGGCAATGTAGTTTCGGACAAAGTTGGGTATCCCTCTGACCCCGATCCTGCGGTCATGCCTCATGGTTGCAATGGAAAAGGGGAGAAAGAAAAGGTGTGCCTGGGAAGGGTCATTGGTGAGGAAGTGGGATTTGGAGAGGGAGTTTTTGAAGTAGGCTTCACTTGCATAGTTTCCAGAAGGGTCAGAGTTTGGGTGCAGCTTCAGGACATTGGCAAAAGGGTCATCTTTGGAGTGGGGGTATGCGTAGATTTTGAGGCTTGTGTTCATTTGGTTGTAGTCTTGTAAGAAGAGGTTTCTGTCATGGAACACTTCATTGCCTTGTGAACCTGGTGTCAATATAATAGTCAAGTGAATTTTTTTCGGACAAAGTGAATTATCGCACGCGTAATTTTATCTCATCTTATTCTTTAATTTTTAACTATAATGCAAGACATCTTCATACCCAATACATACATGCAAAGGCATGCAATGCATATACATAATACACTATATATCTATTTTTAAATAACACACTATCTATATATATAAAACATTTTCAGAACTAACCAGCAGACACTTTGAGCATGGAAAATACTGTGTATATGAATTCAGTTTTCTTTTCAATGAAAATAAATTTATGTGTCACTATCCATAAGACCATAACTCAAATATTTGAATAGTCGTAGCATTGTAAAAACCACAAACTGTTGAATATAATATCTGATCCAAGAAAACTCAAGCACTGAATAATTGGACTAAGTATATTCTAAAGATTGAAAAAGATAAGCAAAATAATTAAAACTTCCACATTAATAAATAATTAGCTCCACAGCCATCAATATTGACTCTAAACTCATAGACCTTCAGAAGTTGTAATTTCTCCATCAGCTGATGCATGTAAATTAAACAAGTAAAATCAATCATTGTTGTTGAAAGCGAGATTGAATTTATTTACTATCGTTGTTGAAACACAAAGTTTCAACAACAGCATCAAAGAAACTTCAAGAGTCAAGCAACACATTATTACCAGTGGATCTTGATCCCACCTTGTCTAATTACTTCTGGTTGCAATGTCCATGAGCCCTCGTCATCTTCGTCATCAAATTCATTGCTATTGTTGTCGACGCGGCCTTGGCCTTGGCCTGGGCCAGAAGCATCAGCAAATTCAATTTCTTGAGAAACGTTATGATAAGGTATTGGAGAAGGATGACGATTAATAATATGATGGTCATGTGGCTGTTGAGGGTTCACCATGATTCTAGAAAAGTGAACATCATTTTGGGGGCTGTTGAGATGAATTTGGGAGGGGACTGAATTGAAGATGATCATGTTGGTGGTGGAATAATATATGTAGAAGGAAAGTAAAGCAGAGGTGAAGAAAATAGGGAGGAGGAGGAAGAAGAAGCCACTGGTAGAAGAGTGATTTGCTGCCCCCAAAGGAACCACATGTAATGATGATCTCCTACTCATCATCATATATATATATATATATATGCATACAAATTCTTATATGAAAATGATGATGATGATTCTAATTTCAAACTCTGCCCTTTAGCTCTTTTAAATAAAGAAATAAATGAAATGAACACTCTATGTGTGCGTGTGTATATATATATATATATATATTGTAGTATGTATATATGCTTGTCTTCATGGATTAATTATGATCATAATATGTAATAAAGATTATAACTATTTACACACATGTGTAAAGGATGTTGCCACAACGGGTAGGTTAGTATATCACTTTCATGATTTTTTATAATTTTTGTGATCAATTTAAAAATGATCACATTATCACATTATAGGGTAGAATAATTACATTCAAAAATTCTGAATCATGATACACTATAAGAAAAATGGTGGAAGACGACAAAAAGGAGGCGAGGAACGAGAAGAGAAAAAATAGTTTCCTCATCTCCCGAGTGAAATATGGGTCCCCCAACTCATTAATATGTTGCGTTGGAGTGGAAACTTTGGAAGGTCATAGCTTGGTATAGAAAACTCTGTTTTTGGCAAAAAAAAATTATTTCGAGTATCTCGAGAAAATTTACTCGTTGAAAATTTCTTAGGGCGATTTTCGGCTTCCAAATTTTGAAAAAAACGAGTTTTTCCATACTTATTTTGATTTTTAAGCAAATTTTCATTAGTGCACCATTTTTCAACGATGACATCCAAAAATCGAGAACTAATTTTAAAATTTTAAATTTTGGAGATCTTTGTTGTTGATTTTAATTACAAAGTGCAAATTCTAAATATGGAAAATACTAAAGAATAATTCTCTTCAAATTATATATGTAACTTGTCTGCGTATATTTTAATCATCTTACTCTATATACTAACAACTGGTTCATGTCTATATATATTATATTATTGTTATAACAAATATATATATATATATATATAATTAAAACTTATCTAAATATTAAATATATAATTTAAAAATTAATTAAATATATAAATTACACATATATATGTCTATATATATATATATATTATTGTTATAATATATCTATAATATAAAAAGTCAGTTGCCCAAGTAGTAAGAATGAGCTTTGAAAAATCCTAAGAGTGTGTGGGAGCGCGAGTTTGAGTGAAAATGTGAGGAAAATTTTTTGTCCAAACGAGGACATGTGTAAAATGACGAAATTTTAGGCAAGGAACAATTTTCCTTGCCTGGTTCCTCGCCTAAGGTAAAAGGCGAAGAAAATGGTCATCGCCTTCCGCATTTTTTCTTGTAGTGATATGATCTAGTCCTCTTGTCATATATATCTAGTTATTATGACTAGAGCTGGCAATCGTGGCGTTATACAAGTTGGTTAGTTTCTTAACTTGCTAATTTATAATTGAATTTTAAAGAACAATCAGGTTTATTTCCTTCCCTTTATTTCTCTTTGTAAGTTGTGACTTGAGCTATCTTTCTTTTGAATAATGATGCAAGGAAAAATTGTACGTAGGGAGGGGTGGCGCATGGGTGGATATATATGGTATAGAATGTTCAAAACAACTTGCATAATAATGGGATATGTGTTGACTAGTTGTGTGAGTCGTTGGATTGTTCGGTTCAATTGATTTGTTCATATTCGATAAAAGTTCGTACCAAGTATAGACAAATTACATATGAATAAATAGTTTTGTTTGAAAAATAAATGAATGGCATTAACATGTTCGTGAACCGTTCGATTAAGTTCATAAAGATGAATTTAATTAATATTAATAATAGATATTTTACTAAATGTATGTATATATATTATGAATGATAAATATTGATTTAAAAAAGAAATGATTTATACATAATTTTATAAGTAGATGAAAAAATAAATATAGGGTTAATGACATTGTGAAGTTGTAACAAAATGTAAATTAAATAGAAGTTGCATGTTACTAAAAGTGATGTATGTGTATATATAATATATATATATATATATATGGATGATGAATTCAATCTTCCATTTAGTAACATACCATGTTACTAAACATACCGGATGGGTGCGGGGACTTAGATAATTTGTATGTTCTGATGTTAGAGCATTACTTAGATAATTTATTAATTAGGTATCGAACGTATCGCTCTATCGCTAGGGTCTTCACCGCTTCTATCGCTTCAGCATCGCTCGTAAATTGATCCCTATTTTCGAATAGAGCTCCGTAGTCCACTCCATCGCCCCTGAAATCCTTCAATAGAACTTGCAACGTCACATTACATAGTATTAGTTATTGTTACATATAATCATAAACATAAAAACATAGAAATAATCCCAACCATCAATTCAACGCCGGGTTCACCATCACGGGCATGCCTCGCCCGGCTGCGCGGCCAGACACACCATACGGGGCGCCCCGCGCCAAGCCGTGCGGCCGGGTGCCGATTTTCGCGCCTTGACTGTGTCCGGGGTGCATAGAGCACGCGTCCCAACTACGCAATCATGTTTTTTCACCATTTTTTCGTATTTCCACATCATTTTTATTCGATTTTCGCAAAAGAATTTACATCGATAATTGTTTCTTCAATATTGGACATTATTCTTATTTTTTGATCAAATTGAAACCATAATTATTGATATGAAAGATTTTGGGATCCACAGAGTTTCGAGAGGAGATTGGTGATTTTAAAATAGATTAGGAGCAAAATCGTCTTTAGCCTGAATATAGAGGACGACGTTTATCATTACCACGAAATATGAACCAGTTGGCGTTGGATCCATTTACAGAGGTACACGCAAGTCCATATCAATGACTAAGCAGTTTTTGTCTGATCATAACATTTAAGTTGATGTTAATTTGCGATAGTTATTACCAGGTTGATTGCCCATTCGAGATTGCTAGCTACCATTTATTCGCAGAAATTGAGATCTACACGAAACACGTCCCAATATTTAATTGATAAAGAAGATTAAAAACTAATATTACTAATAATTAGGAAGCCAATAGACGATTAATGAATATGAAAATGATGTTAGGTACATTTCTATTCTGTGCGTTATAGATGGGGTCTAATTAATTAATCTCTACTCATCCACCACTCATAGTGCAGATTTAGAAAATAAAAAAAGTAGATAGTAGTATATTATATTTGCTGGAATAGTGAAGGTCAAATGTGTAATTCAACAATCCTCCGTTCTCATTAATAATAAAAGATAACAAAAATACAAAATTAAAAAATTAAAAAAAATCCCCTTCAATCATTTTATGAA
>MAYD01432762.1:0-13283 GCA_001909325.1 Ruellia speciosa
ATCAACGATTGATGTGTAAACTGTAAACCCAAATTGACTATACTCTAGTTTCTAGTGATTCATACTCCAAGAACAGTGAAACTATAGAACATGTGTAGATGGATTGAATCAGAATTAACGAAGTCCCAATTGATCATATTGAAGGAATATCTTTGCTTTGATACGGAAACCAGTTTAATCTATATGACAGTAGAAAGTAGTAAATAATCTGACGTGGACATTGGCAAATTGCGATATAAGTACCTTCCTGTTCAAGATTAATGAGGTGGCTCTTAAGTCTTAACTGGCTCACACGTCTTTGCACAACAACTGAAATGATTGATTGTAGTTAGTCATGCGAAAGACCGAGGCTGTTTTGCAGGTGAATGAGCAGCAGCATGGGAAAGTAAACAGCAATTCCATATAATCTACTTATGAGAGAGCCCTTCTTATTGTTCTGGCCAGCACACGAGAAACTAGTTTTCCACCCAAATCTGCTGGCAACCGGAATAACTGTTGTTGCGAATCCTGTGGAAGCTGAGGGAAAATAAAAACATTACGCGCCAATTTATATCAGTAATACAAAACATTAATACGCAGTTGCTTGGTATCTTAGATTGGTGGACAAGATTGATATGCAGTTGCTTGCCAATTTATATCAGTAATGCAAACATTAATACTACACTTACCATTTTACAATAATCTCATCATTCATACCATTTATTTTCTAATATGTCAGAGGGATTGAATTTACAGTGAGCGGTGCAAATAGGATTGTGTTTGCATGCCATACAGTTACATTCAGCCATTTGAACTTCTATTTAATAGAGATTCATGAAATGTTGTAGCACCAAAAGGGCTTATCCAATTACCAGAGACTTTTAGATGCTCAATTCTTACCTCGGCAATCACAGACAGAAGTGGAAGCATTTCTTGACTAGGTAACAATCCATAGGGAAGTAATGCTGTGGCTTCTTCTGACGGCTGTTTCCGACCGTTGGATGAGACAATTCCTTGGACTTCCTGCTAAACAAAAAATTTAACCGTTGACACATCGTTCACATAAAAGAGTGCAATTAGCTTTATACACACACACACACACAGCCATACATGTGGACTAGCATGGCATCTCCAAGAATAATCCAAAAGCAGCTTAAAAGCGTAAACTGAACCCAAATAATTAATTTCTCTGTTCTAACTTCTAATGGATTGATTTATAACTCCAATCTTCTAAAAAGCATGGTACACAATCTTGACTTTCATTTGAGGATCCCTTACCACTACAGTATCTTCAGTCTGTTGAAGCCCATAAAGTAATAGCACGAGGCGTCGCAGTGTTCTCAGATTAGTGATATCTTCATCAGTCACCGAAGAAAAAGAAATTGGTCTGAAAGGAAGGTTTGCAGTCAGCGCAGATTGTATTGTATCCAATGTAGCTGCTCCAAGTGCATCCAAGCCCTGCAATCACTTACAGAAGAATAAGCATCAACTATAATTCTTAATAATTACGAATAGTTAGCGGTCACTTGTCAAGCACAAAGTCAAAAGCTAAAAGTGCTGAGATTCAGAAATTATATCCTCTATACAATATTATTTAGTCAGCTTAGGCCAGAATGTATAAGTTACTCGGATGATTTACGGGTCTTGACAAGGTCCGAAGCTGTGAAATGAATGCGGAATTTAAATTCAAACAAGTAATTGCAAAATGTGTATGCCATATAAATGCTATATGAAAAACTCAATTCACATTTCAAGGCTAAATTATTTTCTAAATTAAAAAGAGAGAATACTTAAAATACCCTGCTTATCCGGCAACAAAAAATAGGGGATGTCAATAACAGTGGTAAAAGCAAGAAGAAAAGCCCTTTAAATTTTCCTTTTTAAGACATCCCAAACATGGGGACTCACATCTCCATGAATGTAAAGTTTCAAACTTGGCATCCAGGACTACACATACATAGGCCATGTGCGCATATCTTGTCATCACTAACAGACCAGGGAATCCAGGCAAATGAAAATTAGTGAAACACCAGAATGATTCAAATCCTACCGCTGATTTCCTAACTGTATGAACATACATGAAGGTTAGGTTGAGTATATAAAAGCAATCAAGGATCCAAGGTTTCATTGTAATCCCCATTTTCTAGTATAGTATTTTATTATCATAAACATCATCACAGAAAATCCGATGTTGACGGATCTCAGGGAAAGTGGGAAATGTGTGAAAAATATTGAAATAGATGTGTATGATATTACCTCATCGGGAAGTCAAGATTAGAATCAAGCACCCACTTTCTCATTAACATTAGCTACTACTAAAAACTAATGGACACACATGTGAGTACTGATACTATTCTTTATTTTCTGCCTCAACAACGAGAAAAAAAGCAGAAATAAATGCAAAGCAATTGACTCTACATCTGAGACTATGAATTTTACACAAGCATTTAGATGGTTAATGCAAAATCTTACCTTAGAAAATTCATCAAGCAGTATCTCTCTCACAAATGCACCCTGCACACAGAAAAATTAAATTTGAGAGTACTTAGTCTAGTTTCTCTACGACACCTAACAAATAATGGGATATGAATTGGAATACCTTCTCATTCAAAGTAAAGGACATAATTTGTTTGATAGCCATCTTAGTGTCATCTCCTGACTGCTTTGTAACCAGTGCTCGTTCTGTCCTGGCACGCAGTGACTGTCTCAAGGGAAATTCAATATCAGAAGAAGTATGCCAGCAGAACAGAACAGAAGGATAGAAGCTTAGAGAATTTAGATACTAACAAAACAAAACTATTATACGTAAGGTGAGGCTTCTCTAGTTGTCCTCAATGTATGAACTCTAATTTAATTACATCATGTTTTGTCTTCCAGCTTGTTTGTGTCTTCTACCCCAACATCCTCACCCTTTTCTTTCACCTCAGCAGTCAGCACCTTCATTACTGACCATATCAGACTGATCCTACCCACCCTTCAAATGGTTCAATCTATAGAAACATTTTAGATTTTTCTTAAATGCATGAAACAATAAGTTGTAGAGCATCCAAGGTGGTACTCTTCTTTAGAATTGCACAAGTGCATACTGCTTGCTGGGTTTATTGGTAACTTATGTGACTTAGATAAACCTAAAAGAATCTTGATTGTGTGAAACCAAAGCAGCTGAGTAGGGTAAAAATAATTGTATCGGTCATTTCATTTAAGATATCAAATTCTTCAGGTCAAACAAATGTTTTGTTATGTTAAATCTTAATTCATTGATAAGAAGAAGGTTAAAATGATATGGTAATAGTCATCTTCTTGAACCACTGAGATCTTCCTAAACCCTAAACCCTGCGGGCTGGCTAAATTTTCAAATAGTTCATTCAAGAACAGTCCCTGCTTGAAAAAGCCCATTGTTCCTATAGCACAGAGAATAGATTTTGCCTTGCAGACCAGGGACCATACAGTTCAACAAGAGAGAAGCAGGACACAGAAAAGAAAGCTAGCATATGCATTGACATCTTTTGCTAAGAGAATAGCATACATGAAATAGATAGTTGATGTATTTATAAAAATATAATCACCTCTGTTAAGAGAGACTCCAACCGATCAATCCTGAATACTCCATCCTGTTTAAAAAATTGAAATTAGTATAGATGATTTTATGCGAACACAAATGGTATTACTAAAAGCAATCATTCTTTTAAGTAACATGTAAGAAGGTAGTAAAGCTAGAAAGTTGTTCTGTACGTGTATGGATACCTTGTAAAGAAGGCTGTGTAAAGATGATTTCAACTTTGGTGAGCTGTCAGTAAGAACTTTCCGGGCAATCCAAGGATATGTACTGCCCAAAACTTTATAATTTGGGTTGAAGCTGATAGCAATTCCCTCCAAAACAGCAAGACTGGATTGCCCATAATTTTAGTTTCGATGATTAGAATGTAGGAATTCCACAGTAACAAGATGCCAGAATTTCTGAGTATTACAGCACTATCCATGGATAGCATATGATAAACAATAAAAAGTACACAACCACCTTCTGATAACAAGAGAAAAATAAGGAGGGATTCTGAATTTGAATTTGTACCTGCAGACATAACAAAGCCAATTTACTCAAATTTTAAATTAAAAGATATTTCAAGTAGAAATATGTGAAGGTCAAAAGGGGTCAGTTATAGGTTTCTAAAGTGTGATTATAAGTACCAACAATTTGTCATCTCATTACCATAAATAACCACCACTATTATCAATCCCGTGAACTTAGAATCAAACAATGACAACGATATGTTAGAAGGTGAAGGTATAAAAAATATAGTACATGGTTGTTCCCAAATTTCCAAGAAGATCCCCAAAGCTTATGTTTTGAACTCCTTTGGCAACAGCATCACGGAAGACACCTAAATACTATTTGACATTAGAAATGGAAATCACAGCATATGGATATTGAAAAACAAAACATTTCAACCATAAAAAGACTTGAGTTTAAGCAATGAATTTATCTGTAGTGCTAAATAAAGGGACTAAGATACATCTCAGAGTTAAAAAACCTGTTAAAGCATTTGTTACAGCATCCTTGTCAGCTGTTGGGGGAAGAAGCCTGTTGCATTAAAGCTTCATTTCATCAATAGACATTGCAAACAAGAATAGCATCAGTTGAATACATAGAGAATATTAAGTACCCAAGGGTTACAAAATCTTTGGCCAGTGCATCATAATCGCGATTTACAAGGTGGAGGCAAGCTTCAATGAAGCCATCACGAAGTTCTTCTTTAAATTCCCCCATCATACCAAAGTCTGAAGATTAAATTAATTCTTTAAAAACAGGGGAGACAAAATTGAACTCACATGCAGGTATTTTGGAATAAAGCATATGGATGGGCTCACAAACTAAAGGAAAACACATCAGACGGTCTGCTGTTTTCTCAGGAATCAAAATTCAAGGTTAGGATCATACACTATATTAGTAAGAAGACATTTCAAGTCAACTACAGGTTAGATTAGTATATTCTTGACAGTCAATAGTGTTCTTGACCCTTACTCAACTTAATTGAGACAAAAGGAATCAGATTTGTAACCCATGAACTATTTGGTATATCTTATAAATAACTACAATTAAAATTTTGCAGATGAAAATAATAAAATTGGCTCCAAGGCAAAAGGGGTACAGTTCCTGGATTACTGGATAGCTGGCATGCACAGGTAGTTGTGTGACAAATCACAAATATGTAAAGAAGAACAAAAGGTCACCCAGATTCACTTTGCAAGTTAGAAGTAAAGAATTCACACATAATTATATAAGTTATTGCTCTTTTTCTTGGGGCTGTAGGTCATCTTTTCAAGAGCCAGATCATGGAATTGTACCTAAGTAGGCTAGTTTCCCATCATATGTGCGGAGTAGGTTTCCAGGATGTGGATCAGCATGATAAAACCCAAACTCTAGAAGTTGATTGAATGAGCAATAAACTCCCACCTGCCGGATTGTTAATTAACATACTGTATATAAGTTAGTCTAGGTGAATCACATACTGAAAGATGCAAGTAATTCCCAGAATAGACCTCAATCATGTACAGATCCTTCACCTCCACTAGCTTTTGACCCTGCACAAATTCAGATATAAGCACAACACTCAGAAAAACATACTATCTTCCATTAAACAAAGATCACAGCACTTGCAAATCTTCAATCTTATCAACAATTATATTGAGCAACTTCCTTTGAGGGCATTCCTAAAAATCGACATGTATTGAATCTACACAGTTGTCATTTTGGTATCCATGCAACTAACACCAAGCTATCTCTGGCCACTAAAATATCATACCTATATAGTCAAAGCTGATCTAACAAAGCATTACATCAAAAATCAAAAAAATGTTATGTTTTCCTAGACAAGCAACAAAAGCTAGTCAACTGAAAGAACTATCTCTACTCTGAAAAGAGAGTGACTAACTTTTTTTATTTAGGGAAACAAATCAGAACTTATACACAGCAAGAACCATGCAGATAATTGGAATAATATCTTTGAGACACTTGTAGGTGGAATGATAAACCCTATTGTAAAAAGTTCTCATGGATTTGCAGTGTAATACTTATAAACCTTGCCAATATGATCTCCCAATGCACGCACTAATGAACTACAAGCAAATTTAGTATCTTTCCGTTTGATGTTTATAGTTTTAAATTACAGGAGAAAGGTATACTTGCACTTAAAACATATAGAAATTACCTCAACCCATTGCATGGTAAGAACCTTCCGAGTTGTTTGCTCAAGATACATTACAGGAATTACTACATCTTGTATGCTGCCATATAACAGTCTGATTGAGTAGCAACAGTCAGAAAACTACTCTTGGGTATCTGTGCTTTCCTTTTAGGAAACAGTCAGAGCAGATTGAACACGAACATTTAGACAAATAACAAATTCAAATTACACACAGATTGAGTATCATAGCTGAAAGGTTTTCTTACTGTTTCAAAAGAATTTAACTAAATGTTTGTCTATGCAGTCACAAACATGGTGGCCAGCATAGAACCAGATATAAGGACTAAGAACTGCAGAGAAGATAGATAACCAGCAGAATGTATCATTTTCTCACATATTTGCTCTCTCCTTGACTTGTAGCCTAGGATCAAGAATCCAGGTACAAGCTTTCAAAATGAGAAAAAAGTTTCATCATTTATGCAGCGCTTCAAATTGAGTCAATTGAAACAAGGTGAACGAGAAAATGCTCAAATACAAAGAGAGATACAAATTGCACATGTCTACAAATATATATATATATATATATATATATATATATATAGACACATGAATAAATTTTAATTGCTTTTTATTGATATATTGCACATGATATGCCTACATAAAAACAATCTTAAGATCATAGAATTTGAAATAAGGAACTTTAGCCAATTAGAATTTTTGAAATAATTTTCTTTCAGAAACTCAGGCTGCAGTTGTCATCTCATTCTGGAGAGATTATATATGAGAGATAAAGTGATGTTTTTGTTTTCAAGATATAGAAAATGGTTGTGATTTGTGAGATATTAGATGACATAAAAATATAAGAGATCACATACAAATGCATGATCCATAAAAATATTTCTGGGATGTCTCTCATAACTTACAACCAAACGCATTAACCCCATGCGTAGAACCCTATGCCCTAAAATGAATTCAAGCTAAATAACGTGTGTATTACACTTTATGCGGCAAGAATAACCACAGAGGAACAGTCAGCAATAGTCATACAATAACGCTAACTCTTCTGAGTATCATATTTTGCCAGTTCAACTTCATAAAAGAGCAAATTGTTTACCTGAACTTAATTCCATTGTTTGCTTCCCTATTGTAATCCATCTCCTGCATTCAATTGGATTACCTGTATTCAATATGAAGCACTAAGAAAATTGCAATTGCTCATGCAAAGTATTGAAAGAAAAAGTGCTCAGAATTTGTACAGATGTTCTTCCAAAGAAAAGTATCAGCAACTAAGAAATTAACTTCAACTACTTTTGGTCTTATAGAAGAAATCAAGCCAAATGACCAAATCAATGTGTATTGAAAACTTAGCTTTTGAAGGAACTGCTAATATATTGATTTCCATTAATACGGAATGTGCTTGGGCAAAGCAAGTATTTATTTCATTTCTGCAAGTGTGACAAATACAGGAAGGATGGTTAAAATACTACAAACATGTTATCAAAAAGTTTATATACCTTGAAAAGGCTTGATGCCCATTCATCGACGATTGACTACAAATTGATAAACATATGTCAGTAATATGTTAGAGGAAATATGTTATATGGAGGTACTATTAAAGATTTCATGCAATAGTTACAGCAAAAAACTGAAAATTGCAAATTACCTGAAGGTCAGAATTGAACTTCCCTGCTTTCCTTATCAGCCCTGCCAGGTAACGCAAGATTAGAATGTCCAATGAGATTGCAGCTCTAACTCCAGGCCTCTGCACTTTGATTGCAACAACCTTCCCACTGGCACGAAGCCTAGCTTGATAAACCTTTCCCAAATATCAAAAATATTTACAGGGTATGAGTTACCATTGTCTTTTATCTTACAAGTTTACCAAAGCGGTACCAAAGATAAGAAACAATTCCACATCTCATGGATAAATCAATTTCTAGACATACCTGTCCAAGTGATGCTGCTGCTACAGGCTCAGGTGAAATTTCTGAGAAAAGAGCATCTATTGGCAGCCCAAGTTCTTGCTCTATCGTATCAAATGCAACTTCAGTGGAAAAAGGTGTAATTCGATCTTGCAAAAGTGAAAGCTCATCCAAATAAGAGGGTGGTATCAAATCCTGTAAGAAGCAGATTTGGAGTGGTAATTTACTGACAAACAGGTCATATTTTCACTATAATATCAGCAATCATTCTAAAACTCAATCATTCTATAATATCAGCAATAACTTACTGGAAATGCCAGAATTTCATGAAATAAATTACACCCCAAAAAAAAACCTTTAAGATGCCTGAGTGCATTACTGCTGGTGTTATTGTTTGTTACTGTTGAGTTAGATATATATTTGCTTATATTTCAGCATCTTTAACTTTATCCTATCTTGGCCAAATATATGGTTTGGACCATCTGTCTATTATATATAGAGATGTAATCATTTTATTCATTATTCAGAAATATAGAAAAACATATTTTTCTCTCAATTCTGTACATGGTATCAGAGCACAAAAACATGCCCAGAACCCATCAAGTTGCTCCTCTAACTTACTCGAGCAATTCCGTAGCTTGTATTTCTCATCCTACATCCCCCAGCCCATGGATCATTGATTCGGGGGCTTCTGATCACATTTCTGGTAATCCATCCCTTTTCTGCACTTCACTTCTGCACTTCTTTACCTTCTATCACTTTAGCCAATGGTTCCAAAGCTCCTATTGCTATAGGTAGTATCCAACTTTCCTCTCATATTTCGTTGAATTCTGTTTTATATGTTCCCAGTGTCCTTTTAATATCTTGTTTGTCAGCAAGTTAGCCAAAACGTTAACTTGTTCTATCACATTTTATATGAATTCCTTCTCTCTTCAGGATTGCAGCTCAGGGAGGATTATTGGCACTGGGCATGAGTCTCATGGACTGTATCATCTCGATTTCGATCCTTCCCCTTCTTCCACGTCACGCTTTACTTCTGTTTCACCTGAGTTGCTCCATCAACGTTTTGGTCATTCTAGTTTGTTTAAATTTAAGCGGCTTGTCCCTAGTTTGTCTTCTTTTTCTTATGAGTCATGTCAGCTTGGTAAACAACCTCGTGCTTCATTTCCCAAGCAAGTTAATAAACGGGGGAGCAAACCTTTTTTGCTTTAGTTCAATCTAATATTTGTCTGAGTCAAATAAAGTCTGTTTATAGGTTTCATTATTTTGTTACTTTTATGATGACTGTTAAGATCTACATGGCTTTATTTGATGAAAAACCGTTTTGAATTATTCTCTATTTTTTAGCACTTTTATGTTGAAATTACAACACAGATTGGTGTATCTCTCAAGGTGCTTCATAGCAATGATTCCCCGGAGTATTTTTCAATTCCACAACTTAGTTTATATATTCTCATGGCATTTTACATCAATCCTCTTGTGCATACACACCTCAACAAAATAGGGTGGTCGAGCGCAAAACAGACATTTGATTGGAACGACCAAGACTCTTATTTTACATCATTCCTTTAGGTTTTGGGCTGATGTCGTTCTTACTTCATGCTATCTAATTAATCACATGCCTTCTTCTGTTCTCTTTGATAAAATACCCTGTCATGTTTGTTCCTTAAAGACTCTTTGTATTATTTACCCCTTATTTTTGGGTGTACCTATTTAGCCCCTCAAGCTCTTAAACTTCACAAGAGTCTCAATTGATCCCTGACCTGTTCCCATTAACTCCTCACCTAAACCCATCCATGTTTATCATCGCCGTTCTCGAGCTCCTAATGCTGTCGCCCATGTTGAGCCACATCCACCGTCCATCTCATTTCCAGTTGTTGTCCCATCTTCCGATGATGCCTTATTCTCCTCTGACAACACAACCCCATTGTTGTTTGGAACAGTACCCATTCCACACGTAATCCTTATCCTATTTACAATTTGTTAGTTATCATTGTATCCCTCCATCTTATTGTAATTTCCTCTATTCCTTATCTTGTGCTACTATTCCTCACTCTATTCATGAAGCCGTCACCCAGTGGATGAGATGAATGCTTTGCATGCTAATGGTACTTGGGAATTAGTTTCACTACCGCACGATAAATTTGTGGTTGCATATCATTAGGTGTATGCAATTAAGGTGGGTTCTGGTAGTCAAATTGATAGCCTTAAGGCATGTCTTGTAGCTAAAGGGTTTACTCAAGTATAGGGTGAGGATTATACAGACTTTCTCAGAAGCCTTTTGTTTTCTCAGAAGCCTTTTGTTTGCTTACTCAATAACAGCTATTCATAGTTGGCCTTTGCACCAACTCGATATCAAGAATGCGTATCTTCATGGTGACTTGTAGGAAACAATTAATATTGAGCAACCACCCAGACTTATTGCTCAAGGAGAATGTGGTCTCATTTGTATGCTTCATCATTCATTGTATGACCTAAAACAATCTCCTCTTTCTTGGTTCAGTCGATTTAACACTATCATCCAAAGTTTCGGCATGACGATTTGCAAATCTGATCACTCGGTCTTTTATAGACGTGCTCATGATGGTGTTTGTTTATATGTGGATGATATTGTGATCAGATCATGATGGGATCAAGCAATTGAAGGAGTATTTGTTTTAGTATTTTTAGACTAAGGATCTTAGACCACTTCAATATTTCCTTGGCATTGAAATTGCACAATTAAGTCACGATGTTCTTCTCTCTTAGCGTAAATATACATTAGATATTTTGGAAGAAACTAGAATGACCAACTGTAAACTTGTTGCCTCCCCTTTGCATCTAAATTTCGAACTTCTTCCAAACCATTTAGGGTCGTTGCCTGATGCTGGACGTTATCAAAGATTAGTTGGTAAGCTAAACTATCTTACGACCACTCGGCCAAATATTTCCTTTGTTGTAAGCGTTGTTAGTCAGTTTCTCCAGTCTCCATAGTGATGCTCATCAGAAATAATTGTAAGGATCTTACGGAATATCAAAGGATCTCCAAGGCATGGGTTGTTATATACCAACAATGGACATACTCATGTTATCAATTATTCAGATGTTGATTGTGCGGTTCTCCATCTGATTGGGAGACCTACTTCAAGGTATTGTGTTTTTGTTAGTGGAAATCTTGTATCGTGGAAGAGTAAGAAATAGATGTTGTGGCTCGGTCAAGCGCTGAAGCTAAATATCGCACAATGGCACTAGTGGCTTGTGAGCTTATTTGGTTGAAACAATTACTTTCTGAATTGGGATTTGGTGACGTGTCTCCAATGCAATTATTTTGAGATAATAAAGCTACGCTTCATATTGCTAAAGCTACGCTTCATATTGCATTCAAATCAGTGTTCCATGAGAGGTCGAAATATATAGAAGTTAATTGTCACTTCATTCAGGAAAAAGGTGTTGTCAGGTGGTATCTCTACAACTTATGTCCCGTCTAATGATCAACTTGTTGGTATTCTCACCAAGTCTCTCAGAGGCCTTGGGCAAAGTTTCTATTTGACAAACTTGGAGCATATGATGTATACACTCTAGCATGAGGGGAATTGTTGAGTTAGATATATATATTTGTTTATATTTCAATATCTTAACATTATCCTATCTTGGCCCAATATATGACTTGGACCACCAATCTATTATATATAGAGATGTTGTAATCATTTTATTCATCATTCAGAACTACAGAGACATCAATTCTGTATAGTTACACTTATGTTTTGTGAAGAAACTGAATTTTATGGTGAGATTATCAGCTTAAAAAGCTTGATAGCACAAAAATGGTATTTTCTTCATGTCTAGATAGGATCCTTCAAAGAGCTGCATATCAATGAAAACAAGCATAGCCTTGATTTACTGTATAGGATTTTTTTACAAAAATGTGTTTCATAAAACTAGTCAGCATGTTAACAGTGTCATATTTATTCATTTGGTTAAGAACACCGAATAAAATGAAATTGTTCCCTTCAAGAGGTTACATGGACTAAGGGATTGGATGTGACAACAAAGCCTAAAAATGGCATTCTTGAGTCAAAGGTAATTATGTTCTTCACGTTTAGAAAATACTCCTCTGGGAAAAGAATTTAATATATTTTTACTTTTAAAATAAAAATTTTGACAGGAGAATTTCACTAGTGTCCAAGGTGGTGGCATAGGTGCATCTGGGCATCTGGTGCGTGTGTACCAGATGCATCTCCACCATACAAATGTGTGTGGGGCACCCTATGTTTCTTTTGAGGTGGACCCACACAAACCTGTGTACAGTGAAGTCGTGAAGATGCACCTGGTGTGTGTACATCTTCTACAAGATCAGTGTCAAACAACGTCTATATCAATTGTCAGAACAGGGGAAAGAACCAGGAGAGGACATTTTCAAAGCATTGGATAGGGATACGAAATTTTTGTAAGTTATTTTTCCTAGAATCAAGGAAACAACTTGACTGAGCGTGGTCCATTTTCAGTTCACACATAATCTAATTTGAAATTCGGTAATAATGGGCCAAATTTTGTGGTAACCACCTTAACCCATTCTTCACCCACGTACGTACACTCTATGATGGAAGAGTTCTATAAAGGTGGGTTCACTCTCTACTTTAGGGTTACCGAATCTACTCCTCTCTACCAAAAATTAAGGCACACCATCGCATAAAGGGAAGAAGGGTTGGGATAATCCTAAATGTGTTCTATTGCAGTTCAATCGAATAGGAGACGACGAACACCTATTTATGGCAATGGCTGGAGGTATTTAATTGCTTCCGCTGCAACATGATAAATTGATTGTCTTGTCTGTTGTTGTTTTTCTTACATTTGGTATCAGAGGCAAAGTATCAGAGCCACTTTGCCTCTGCCTTGCTTCGAAATCTGTCATTTATGTTTTGGTATAAAGTTTTTCCATTGTAGTATGATGTTTATAATTGATTATTAGTTCACCGATTTTTAATAGCAATTTGGTTCTCACTGCCGCACCTTTGTAAATCTCAGTTTTACAGATTTTGTGAAATGGGTTTTATTTTGATTACACATTAGGGCATTAATCATTTCTGTGTGTAGTTGATATGGATTACAGATTACTGCTCTCAATGGAAACAGTTATACAAAATGTGTATATGTTTTTTCGTTTCAATTTTTGATGGATTTCATATATATACATATATATATATATGTATATATATACATT
>MAYD01433098.1:0-16073 GCA_001909325.1 Ruellia speciosa
TCTATGCAGATTGCATTTTTTTTCAGTATCATTTAATATGATATTTTTCCTCTTTCTGAAAGTTACAATCCTTAATTATTTTCCTTCTCTCATTTGTCTAGTTCCTCAGCAAATTAAGTTTTAACCATTGGCGGCGAAAAAGGCAGAGGATTTTATTTCATGATATTTCAATCTCCATACACATACACCGTGGTGTGCCAATTTGGATGGTGTATTTTTTGAATATTGGGATCATCGCCATGAATTTGGGTATTTTGAATTTCATCCTTTTAATCAACGTTTATGTTTTTGCCCCTTATTTGGGTGCATAGTTCGATGCACATTTTCATGAATTGATATAGCTGCTTCAACATCTCATTGAAGATTTTGATAATTCCCAAGTCTTTTAAGCAACAATCACATTTGGGGGCCGAATTCCTTCTGTGTAAAGCTTATTAGTGTCTGAATTCAGTTATTAGTTATTACCCAATAAATAACAACTTCTTTGTTTTACTCAGATAACCTCTTTGTTGTTTTTTTTCCTACTTTTGAAAGGTAGATTTCTTTCGAAGAATTAGTACATTGGATGCATTCCGGACACCCTACTCTTTTTTTTCCCCTACTTTTTTCTATTTTTAAATGATATTTCTTTCCTTGCTGTGGTTTTTGAATTAATTGTCAGTTTGGCCTCAAGCTCTCAGCGTACCAATTGCTGTTGTCTTTAAACCAAGTTCTTGTGTTCTAAAAAGTGGTGGCTCGGAGATGTTTAATTGGAGGATATACGTACAATAAATTGAGATGAATGATGGGATTTATATGCCACAACTTCACCACGGTATGATTCCTTCTTTGATCGTGAATTTGTTCCCTTTCACCTCATTGTGCTCAGCTGAGTTTATCTGTAACTTTGTTGCACAAAAGGCCCCTTTGTTGATATTGCTTATGGGGATTTGGAACGTTGAGTTTACATGAGAATTGTTGTAGAAGACCATTTTCCAATTTTTTATTAAATGATTGTCTATTAATTTTAACAAAGTGGTGTTTGATTTGCCATTTTTTCTGTTTGCTGTTGTATTGATGGTTTTGCAATTTTTAGGGTGCCTCACATCTTCTGGTTGCATGTAGGAATTTGCAGAATAAATGGCTTTTGGGAGTGCTGGATTTTCTTCAAGAAGAATATTACACTCTACCCCCCTCTCTCTCTCTCACACACACACGATTGGTGTTCTCTGATAACCTTGAGGAACTTTGAAAATAACCTGTTCTCAGGGCCTACACCTGACTAACCGCTAAATTTTCCAAATTTTTAGTGAAAACCAGATTTGATTTCTTTTCCCCTTAGATTTCTATGGTTCTCATTGAAATCTTTATATGGTTCATATTTACTTTGTGTGTTGATATCTTCTTTCTTTTGTCCTGCAAGAGATTAGAGATGAAATCCTTTTAACACGCTACCATAAATACCTTCTCCACCCTCTCTGCTGCCTCCATTATACCGTGCCATACCGAATGAAGGTGAGTGCAATACTTGGATGCAATGATGCATTGACATTCAAGAGAAACTTAGTACTTGTTCCAGGTTTGTATGAAAAGTTTCACTAGTGCAGGTATGTGACTTGGATGCATTTTGACATTTTCACAAAGATTATGTCTTTTGATTGCCTTTCTTTTTGCTTACGTTTGCAATTTTTTTTAATTCATGTTCTTCAATGAAATTTTGTGCTTAACTGCGTATGACAAAGAACATCTAACTGATGGAACAATCATTCTGTGCTCTTCTCATGCCTCTAATTTTTGGTGTATTTTAATAATGTAATTGCATGGCCGAACTTCAATATAGTGCACTTTCTGTTTTGAGGTGCTTCTTGCCGCTTCTAGCCATATGAACTCTGAAAATATGTGACCTCATTTTTCTTGATGGTTTCATAGTTCCATGAATAAGCATGCTTTTAGGAATTGAGGAAGAGACTTTGATGATTGTATTGTATGTCTTAATTGCAAAGATTTGTGGGAACGATCAAATATATTCTGAAAGTTACATGTCTCAACACTGAGGTATGGGCATTGATCACATTGTTTTTGTCCTTTTTTATTCTTCAATGTTTAAAATTCTGAGTTTATGTGCAAACAGTCAAATAAGTTTGTTGGGATGTAATGCAAGTGGTTTTAAAGAAAGGATTACTTTAGCGTATGTCACCTTTGAATTCTGACATCTCTGTATCTTCAATTTTACAGTGAAAGCTGCTCAACGTTACAAAGATAAATAAGACAATTCAAATTGAGTAGCAGGTTTTGGGGATGGAATGGGACAGGTGGATTGCATACTTGAAACATATTTTTATCTGTATATTCTAAAATGTCTTTTCAGATGCAGGGCACAGCCTTTTTCCAATTGTCTTCAAAGTGTTGACCTCATCGAGACAGGAATTGATATGGGCAAGCATTCCCTCTGATTGGGACTAGAGAAGGTCAGCCAAAGCCCCTATAGATTCCAATTAATTTTGATAGATATCTTGATTATCAAATTATTGCTAAAGTAATACATTAACAAAAGAATTCTTCATAGACATGGCCTTTTATGGGATCAAATTTTGTCCCATCTACTGAAAGAACATAGACAAATTAAGTAATTAAAGAAACTCAGCTCAAGGGAAAAAACACCAATAACTGCCATTCTATATCTTGCTCACTTCTAACTAACTTTACTCCTGATGATTGATGATTTCATTATCACCGCTATAGTTTGATGCACAATTTCATGGATTATCACTGTATGCTATGCTGCTGCAACATCTCATTGAAGATTTTTATCATACTCAACAGTCTTTTAAGCAACAACCACATTTAGGGGCAAAATTCCTTCCAATTCACCGATCACTGTAAAACTTGTCGTAAGTTTCTGACTTCAGCTATAATCCATAAATAACAACCTCTTTGTTTTAGTTGGAGAATATGCTGCATTTTTGGCTTCTAAAAGATAGATTTCTTTCAGTTAATCAGTTCAGATGATGCATTCCAGAGGTATGTGACTTGGATGCATTGACAAAAATTTCCTTAACCAACCAAACGCGCCCATTAGTGCTGGTATGTGACTTGGATGCATTGAACAATCATTCTTACTATGCTCTTCTTTTGCCTTTCATTTTGTTTAATTTGGTAATAATGTAATCACATAGTCAAACTTCAATGTCGTGCACTAATGTCCTGTTTTGATTCTCTTCTAACCATAAGAACACTGGAGAAGCGTGACTTCATTTTTCCTGATAATTTCATAGATATTCTGGCAGGGATTGTGATGACATGATAGGCATGCTTTTAGGAATCCATGAAGGCACTTCGATGGTTGTGTTGGATATCTTAATGGTAATATTCACTTTTAGGAACCTATGAAGTCAACTACATATATTCTTTCAGAAGATCCCATACATTGCAGAATTTGTTTTGTAATAAAATCATAACATATTGGGGAATTTAGGAAGGTCCGGCAGGATGAAGATAAACAACAATCAACTTGATTCTCTGTCTTTATTTATTCATTGCTTTAGCTACCTAAGGAATCATTGTTTTCCTGCTTGTTATGTCCTTTAGTTTTTGGTTTGGAGCTTAAAGGCGATGAAAATGCTGAGACAGGTGAGAATGCGAACACTAAATTTCTTGATTGTGGAGGAAAGGTTTCTTTATTCTTTTGATTATATGTTAATTTGTGAGGCTGAGTATGAAAAAACATGGTGTCTTATATAATTTTTTAACTTGTGCTCGCATAAGGGTAGTTCTTATGAAAGAACATTTCAGGTTTGTTTATTTGAAGGGACTATTGCGAGGCACATTATGATTTTTGGAGTTTTATTGGTCCATGATTCTTGTCTCATTTGGAGAGCTCTGCAGCACAGTCCGTGAAGATTCCAAGTTTCTTGTGCTTCGTTGGACCTCATCAACTAAACTAACTCTACTTTTTTAATTTTAATATTTTTTTAGTTTATGAATAAACAAAGATAAATATTGTTGCACGGATGATGTAGAAATGTCTGTAGAAATGCTTACTTTTGTAGTCCATACCATCAGCAGTTGCTGTTGCGATCGCTACTCTTATGGAACTGTCATCATCCACGAGCCAGCCTGAGAATGAACTCACGTGTGGTTGTGACCATGGTTTTCTATATGTTTATTCCAACTATGCATATGTTATATTGTGTTGCTTCTTTTTTTCGTTGTGTTTTTATGACTTTTTCTTGTCCTGATGCTCTTTGCTGGACTTTACATCAGCACTTCCTATTCCCTTGTTGTGGTGGCACATCCAATCTGGCATGTTGATGCTCCTCCTGTGTTCAGATTATGGGTAGCGATTGCTAGTGCTTTATTCTATGCTTGATGTCTTTGTTGCCCTTTTTTGTATTTTCTTTGAAGGGTTTTCTGGTTAGTAGTTGATGATCTTTGTGATCGGTGGTTAATCGTTCATCTATTTTTAAATTGTGATTTATTTGAGTTTGTTTGTTTTTTCTTTTTTAGATGTTCTAATCTTGGTGTTATTTTTCCAAGAAGAATGTTTGATGCTTCTCTGAAATGTGTAATCAAATGTGAGGGGCGCACCCTATTACTGGACGCTCTTCTTTGGTTTTCAAGCAACCGCTGTTGGGTTGTTTCTTGTGCTTTCTATACCCTTCATTGATACATAATTTTAATTGTATTTTAAACATATTTACTCAAATGAATCCAACAAAATCCTTCTTCCGTTTCTCCATTTCTATTTTTACGTTTGCCGATGTATAACTTTAACCATTAATATCGTTAATTATCAATATGTAAAAAATATATAAAGTTGATATCTTAAATCTACTCATTAAGATGAATTTAACAAGATCCCATATGACTATATTTTTTTTAAAGTATAAGCCACTAAAGATAGTCAAAATAGAATATGTGAACAGAGCTAAAATTTCAAGACGGAGTTAGTATTTATATAAGTAACGGAGGAAGTATTAGATGTCCGTTACTTATGCTGGAAAAGTAAAAGTGGACCGAGGAGGGACTATTTTCCATATTCTTCCTGTCCAAGACACCATCCTTTATTTCATACGCACTCGAGAAATTGCTCGTGCCGCTGCTCTCACTCTCCCCGCCTGTACTGCCGCCTTCTGCCGGAGACGCTTCCCTCCTTGTCTCACAGCCACGGCCGCTTCTGTCGCTGTCTCCCCGACAACTGCTTACGTCTTGGGTCCGCCCTAGGGAAACGGATTGAACTTCTCGATGAATTTTGATAATCGGTAATGAGGCAAGTATTTTTGTTATGCCTTTGAAATTTTTGTCTTATGAATCATAAAACTGAATTGAATTATTTGGTAATATGAAAATAGGATGATTATGCTAGCAAATGTGAAGTCTGAAATATTTGGGAATAATTAAGTCTTACGTGACATGGTGATTATTTTTTTAAAAATGGTTTAATCGTTAATTGAGGGGAAGCTATCTGATCTTGGACACAGTGAATTGTGGAAATACCTTCCTCATCACTTAGCAACGTGAACTTGATTGGTCTTGATACCTAAACACTAATGAGACACTAATGGAAATAACAGATACATGAATATTGTGAAATGGTTCATTGTAGAAAGTGGAATCCTATACTCTGAAAAATATAGGCTCCATTAGTGCCTAATGAACGCATTGGAATTAATTGATTAATTGATCAGCCGGATAGACCCCTAGATAGCTATCCTAGGGGTTTGCCGGAAATTTAGGTTCTTGTGAACATAAAGCATTGTAAATGATTCTTGGTTGGAGATTTCTCGTGGTGCTCTTGCAAGTGCCAGTGTGTTTTCTGCCGGGTTCCTTGTTGGTGATTCTTAAGGTGCTTGATTGAGGGGCCTTCATGGAATTTGGGATTGCCGGGATGTCCTAATTCCGTTTCTGTTTGATCTTTGCATCGAACAAGGCTGCAGCACGGTGGGTTGACCCAGCTCATTACTGTATGTTACTTCTTTGTGGTGATGGGTTGTGAGCTTGCCTGCCTCACCCAATTAGGTTTGCTTGATATTCGAGAATCCTTTAGGAGGGGTATAGATGAGTGGATAGATAGGCCCACCTCATTACTATGGTGTGATTAGTTGAGTGGATGGATTGCCGTAAACAAAACTTAAATGGCATATTGGAATATGTTTTCGACTTCTATACATTTATCCTACATGCCTTGATGACTTAGTCGGTGCTGTGATCTAATGATGGAACCTCTCTTTTGATTGTTATGGTGATGATAAGGAACTGTAACGTTGATTATATCAATTGAAATTTGAAAGTGTTTGCACACCTTTTTCATTTTGGTGTATGAAAATCTTGCTGTGCGCTTTTGGCAAACACTTAGTTCTTTTAGCTTCTTATGATTATCCGGTTACGAGGAGCAGGATTCACAAGGTGACAAGCATTGGGCATGACGGGATTGAGAGTGATGCATACTAAGCCTGAGTGCCTGACTACCTCGTTTACTTATAATTTCAATTATGCATACCATATATTATGCGGTGTATGAAATGTATTTACTTCCTCTATGTGTGTATGTAGAATAGGTGTACCACTAATAGGATATTGTTGCATAGGATAGGATTTAAATATTATGTTAAAAGTCTCCGTACTCAACATGCAATGTGGCTTTCTTGTTTTCTCCTATTTGTCAACACAATATTATTTTGGGGGCATAGCCTTTGCATGCAATTACTTTAATTGTATGTGTTTATCCTTAGCGGGGTCTTGGTAGGCAAACACAGTAATTTGATTCATTAGGGCTAATGCAACTATGGCATGCCTGATTAGGAAATCTGAGGTGTTACAAATCCTAGAAAGTGATAAGAAGGCTGGTCTTCATTTTTCTTTTTATTTCCTGGTCACATAATTTAACCTGTACCAAATCATAAAAATATTGTTTTGCATGAAATGTGCAATCATGTGTTCTTGTTTTAATTTTGGTCAAGGTTTTACTAAAATATTGTTGAGTTGTCCGTGTTCTGGACTGCAGAGAAATAGAGGTGGACGAGCAGAATGTGGCAGCGGCAGTGACGGCTTTCGTCCGGGAAGAAGTGGAGGACTGGGATGATGAGGCCAAAAGTCGAGCGAGGTTCAAAGCCCTAAGTGGACAGAGGCCTGACTGGGAGCCATTGTACCGTTTCTGGAGGGATTTGATTATCAAGGTTGCGCGTCACCGCCATATCTTCATCATATTTCCTTCCCATGTCAAACGCCTGTGGTTTCAGAGAGCTGGCTTGTCCCCCTTGTGCCTTGACCGCGTCCTCATTGAAATGCATCGTGCTGGAGATCTGTTAACCCTCCACCCAACTTCTGCAACAAGAAGTCTCTCTCAGCTTTTTCACAGGGCACTAGATTTTCTCGGGGTGCATTATGGTGATGATGACGCTCTTACTGAAGATTGTTTTATTATTGCACCTCTCTTAGAGGTTTTCAAATCTATTTCTACTTTCTCTCTCAAATTTCCATATTCTTTTTTCTACCGTCAGGCATTTGTAAATCAAATTTACACCACTACCATGCTTAATTACCTGTGGTGCCTTGCACATAGGAGCGAGCCCTTGAAGTAATAAAGACACTGTCAGAAAGTCACTGGACTGACTCTTGTGTAATCACAATGAGAAAGTTTGAGGATATTTGTCTAGGACCAAAGGAAGCACTTGCAATTTTGGGTTACTTGTCATCACACGGCAAAGCAAGAAAATTCACGATCATAGGAACCGATTCTATAGAGGTTATCATTTTCATATTCTGTATTAGAAGATTATCTGCATTTACTTACTCTTTCCCATGTTTGCTGTGCAGGGAGTGAAAGTGTGTCTTGCTCCAGGAGCAGTTTCTAGTGTCTCAAGCATAGATAACACTGTACTGCACTTATTTTGGACTACAGAAAAGCTTGAGCGGCAACTCTGTTTGATTGACCAGCAGTATGAAAAGTAGGCATCTTCCTTTCCCTTTCCATATCCAGATTCCAAAACTGGCATTTATGAGTCCGATTAGCCTCAAGTATGCCAGCATCAGAGCATAGAAAATATCATACAAAATGCCGTAATTGCTCAATGGGATATTAATGCACAGCCTTAGACATTTGCACAAAATGGATTGTAGAGTAATAGAAATTGCCCTTGATATGTTTCAGTATCCACCACTAAATATGCTTTGATTGTCTTCTTCCAATCTCTACTGATTTTGGGCTTTGTGCAGGAGCAGAAACTTTGCATTAGCCTCTCTCAAATCTGGGAACCGAAGCAATGCTCTGAGATATGTTAAAGAAAAAAAGCTGGCCTCTCAGAGTAGGGAAAGATATGTGGGACTATTGGAGCGCGTGGAGAAAGTTCTCCATGTTATCACAGATGCTGAGTCCTCTAAAACGGTTTGCTTGATCATGATTTTATTGTATTTGGGCTTGTTAAAAGTTGACATACAATGCTTGGCAGACAACAATTGCTGGAGTCGACTCCACCTCCTCCTGACAGACTCTCACCTAATTGTATGTTCCATAATTTTCACTTATCTTATGACATCCCGATGCAGGTTTTTGAGGCAATACGAAGCAGCACACGTGCCATACAGGAAAATCAGATCAGTGTTGATGAAGTTGAGCTTTGTCTGAAGGAAGTTGATGAGAACGTTGATTCATTCAAACAACTTGATAATGCCTTAGGTAAACTTTTCATTCAAATTCTCAATTATGCTGGCTCGTGGTGACTAAATTGGTAACGTAGTTTCACTGACGATTGATTTGTAATATTATGGTGAGTGCCACGATGTCTTTGAGGTTCTCATGTGATCTCTGCTCTTATTTTAGCATTTTGTGTATGGGCAATTTCATATGATTTGTCAAAGTTCTTGCACAAAGATGGATAGTATTTGTGGCTTGTCTAGAACTAAATTTCATTTTTTGCTCGGGTATCAAACACTGATTTTAACATTGATTACAGTAAATTAAAACAATGGATTACAAATGAATTTTTATTGGCATCATTTTTGTTGGTAAATCTGTGTCCTGTATTTAGTGGCTAATAACAATTTTTTTGCAATCAAATGATAAAGTTATCTAAACCATTTTTATGGCTGTACAAAATTGGTAACTTTATTGCTAAACAATACACACATATGCACGAATGTACGTTGAGAATACACACATACGCACGCTATCAGCATCTGTACATTTATACATATTTTTGTTTAGTAAGTTTAGAATGTGAAACTGCTGGCAACAAGAGGGAAATCACATTTATCACTCTTTCATGTAGCAGTAGCTAGTCTTTCTTGAATTGGCATATGAAAAAATCATTAAATAATCCATTTTAATTTAACATACCTTGGCAATTTCTAGGATCATCTGCAGCATATGGAGAGATGGATGATGAAGATATAGAAAATGAGTTCAACAAAATGCAGCAGGAAATTGAATGTGGCGTGAACCAAGTCCCTGTGAAGACTAGGTTTGAGGCCCCTGCAGGAGCAGCAGATGTTTTGGATAAAAATACTATGATCAGTGCTCTATCAAATCTCAATCTTAAGGAAGGTGCAGCAGTGGGCTCAGTGGCACCAGTAACTAGCAACTGCAAGTTGGAGGCTGACAGGCCTGAAGCTGCTTGACTTTATTTTCAAGGACGACCAGGTTTTGTATTATTAGGTATACGTGTTCACAAACTTAAGCAGATTTTCCTATCGAAAAAGTAGTTGATTGCATTATATGCTTTCTTTTCTGATCATGTGTACAATGCAAGAAGATTGATGTTTATGGAAAGTGTATTGCGGCCAAACATGTTCAATGTTAATCTTTTTATGTTGCGATGAAGTACCACTCCCTCATTGACATTGTATCTCTGAAACAGAATCAAAATTGCTCCACTGTTTTCCAACGTTTTGCTCTCACCATCAGTAGTACTAATATCCTCTTTCTGACACTTCCGACCACTGCTGACCAGCTTTTTCCGGTAAGAATTGCCAAAATCCTTACTCTTTAAGTATGTTGTAATTTTGTTGAAATTTCATGTTTATGCATGTATAAATGTATGTTTTGTATATTGGGTCAATTATACATAATTCTTTGCTTGAATTCAAAATGGGTAGAACCGCTTTGCTTGTTTTTAGTTTGTTTCAATGTTGAAATTTGTGGATTTTGTTGGGTAAATTTTATTTTACTTGCGTTGATTTAGTGATTTTCTTTGATAAAATTGGTTTTAATTGTGTTAATTTTCACTGCTAAAAGAGGGATGGGAATAGAAGCACTAGGTGATGATGGTACAAGATCTGGCATGGGATTAAGGGTAAGCAACCAAGAAAAATTTAGGGGATAAAATGAAAATCACTTCCTGTAAATTTTAAAAATGGCAATTATCTCGGACTTTTGAAAATCTGGTGAATAATCATCTTGGGAAATAAACCACCAAACTGTGTGCATAACTACCCACTGTCACAGTACATTTGATGCATTGTGCATGCGTTTTGTATGATATTCTGCTAAAGTGCAATGTGTCCATATGCTGTTACAGAAAGTTTTGTTTGTGCTATAAATGCTGTTTGGTATTTTTCATAGATTGGTGACCCTGAGACAAAATGAGCCTAAATCAATACAACGATGATACTACGGGCCCTTCAAACATGAGCTGCGTGAACTGCTGGAAAATTTTGAACCCCAACATACTTTGCAAACATACACGTTTGAACACAAAGCATACCGAATTTAAATTGGGTAATGAGTGTTTTTTTGTCCAAATCTAGCATCATTTGTTTTACATTTGTCGCCTATAGGATAGGGCATATTAAATTCAAAACATTAACGTAGGGATAAAACTTCGCTGTAATGGAAATTCAATTCAACTTGACAAGTCATTACCATCGAGGATGGAGACGGAATGAATTTTAGTTTTTACGTCTAATATATATTTTAATTTAATATTTTGATAATATATTCTGTTCTCATTTAATTGTTTCAGTGATGATAAAAAGAATATTTAAGGATGAAAGAGAAATGAGATATTTTATTAGTGAAAAAAAAAAGAAGAGAAATATCCCTTTGTTTAGTTGTTATCAGTTTTATGTTTTAACTATTTTATATGTTAGTCCATAGTATAAAAAATATAAAAGGCTTTGAAAAAGTCAAATAAAAATAAAAATAAAAATTCTTCAAAATTACATCAAACAAGTCAAGTATTTTTTTTATGGCGATAAAGGAAAATGTTGCCAAAGAAAATACATAGAAGGTGCTTTCCATACAATTCACAATCTTAATGAAGTACGACATTAAATAATTTGATCTTCATTTATTATTATTTAATTAAAATTAACTTCTAATATATATTTTGTTAAATTAAAAAGTATTTATTATCATTATTATTATTTTGAAAATTATAAATTAAAATTTAAATTCAATTACTTGGAGATTAAATTCATACGTCCTTTCAATTTTATAAACTTATATTCGCGGGCGACGATACACACTGAATATGATGGCTCATGGACGGGATATGCACTCCATGGACGGTTTATGGCTTGCTTCCTCTCTCTAATTGGGCTAGATTATCAGTACACCAATTGTCTTTTCCCCCAACGTGTCCAAGTTGAATTTGCCTCGGTAGTGCCCAAAACTTCCTGGACATCTCAACCTACATTCCAGAAAGGGTTGTCCACCCTCCCTCCCATGAGAGATCAAGAAAATTTTGTAGGGCTATTAACGAGTACGATCGGGATTCAAGAATCACCCTGTCAATCATCAGTTCATCAGCTCATCAAGACCGTATTGCGTAGAAAATACTACTAAAAGACGGTACACAAACGAGCGTATATAAAAATCAATCATAGGAGTACATTTTTGTTTACAAGGCGAAAACGCTTTGAGGAGAAGACGACAGTGACAAAAACCCCTCTTCATTTTCAAGGTATTCTTCTCTCCCTTTCACGATCTCTGTTTCTCGCAACTATCTGATCTGCTCTTTTCTGGAGAAAGATACTCGAATCCTTTCCCCCAATCGTTTTTTTCATTTTGAAACTTCTGTTTTAAGTTTTCGTTGCGTCGTCAATCGTTAAGAGGCAACAATTTGTGTTTCCTTCTTCTTTCATCTGGGAAGAAGGTATCTTTTTTGTAAGTAATTTTGGTTTAAGGGGTGAGATGTAAACTAGGGTTTTGCGGTTTATTTTTATAATTTCAAAGATTTTACTCTGACTCGAAATATTTTGCTTTTAATGTTTGTAATACTTTAAAACTTGAGGCGTAACAAGCAATACGCGCACACACACCCCGCCGCCCGCCGCCCGGTGCCCTTGGCTGCCATGGATCCGCAGAGCCAGACTACTTCCTTGCAACGCCTACAGAATGTCGAAAAGGTATTTCTCCCTTATCTCCCGAGTCCCATTTGCGTATTTTGCCCAACCAATTTCCTCAATTTAAGCCAATGTTCTATACTCGAATTTGCCTCATGAATCACAGAGAATAGTCAGGGTACTACAGTTAGCTGGAGGGGTAATGGATGAATTGGGGAACCCTAGTGGCCCCCGAAAAGAGCTTGTTAACCGCCATTGCAACGAGTTCATGCAATTAGTCAAGGTCCCATTCTCCCCCCTTGCTTGCAAGTTGTGCCTATTGTTTCCTTCTGTTTCATTTTTTTACTTGTTAAATTAGTCACGTTAGAATGGGATTATTAATTTTGGGATTCTTTTTTTTTTTGAAAAATTGGGGTTCTGATCGTTTCCCTTTGATTCATTTATAGGATATTCAGGTGACGCTGCACGAAGAAATTAAAAGTGCGTGTGAGTATCGCCCATTTGAGAAGTGTGACTATGTTCCAAGAATATCGAATGAGATTTGTTGCAAGAAACTTGAGTATACGATTGGGCAGCTGGATGAGTTGAAGCAAACAATTGAGGGATATAGCAACGCCACTTCACCTTGAGGTCAAACAACGTATAGTTGTAAGGTATGCCTGCTCAATGCCACTTAGTATGATTCTTCTTCTTTTTCTTCTTCCCCCTTTTTTTGTGACAAAACAACTTTGGATGTTTGAGGAATTAAACTGTGTCCGTCAGGGATTGTTAGGTTGTTCATTGCTGCAGTTATGCTTGGGTAATTAGGATTATGGCTGTTTTGCTAGAATTAGCCTCTCCCTTTTAAGGGGAGATCAAAGTTTTGCATGTGAGCATGCTATTCTTTTGGAAATTTGAATACAAAGAGCTTGCCTGTTGTACTCAAGTAGAATATTTAAGTAGAGCAGTGCAAAATTGTGATGAAAACTGCCATTACCAAGAACTAATGATTAACAAATTATGTTGCTGCGATTGTTTTCCTTTTCTGTCTCCTTTTGTCCTTTTGCATTATGAAATTTTATTTTACAATATGAGATGTATGGTGTGCCATTTTTAGCACTCCTTATCTGTATTCTCTGATGGGTAACTGAATGGTTGTGCGCTTTGTAGGACACAAATGAATTGAATTTGCACTCATGCAACTCTCGAACCATTTGCTGATGAATAATATTTGTGATTGTGTGTAATAATCTTTACCATAGATATCATTTTGTAAGTGTGATGTATAGAAACTCCGACTTTGATATAAAACCAAATTTAGCTTCCCAAATACCCACTTTGATGCTGCATTAGAATTCTATACTAAAGAATTATAGCAGTTTGAACTTTGAGCTGCTATATTGGGCAGGGAAAACAGAAGTGTTATCTTGGGTTTTGTATGCACCGTGGAATGTTCTGAAAATATACCCTAATTTTCCTGTGAAACCAAAACAACATACTAAATGAGCAAGGTGTGGTTTGGTTTTATCTATTACTAGTCCATATTAAATAACTATTGTTATTCTTTTCTACTAATAAAATGCCCATACTAAATGAAAGCATTTTAGAAAAATAAATTGTTGTTTAAGAAAAGCAAAATGAAAATTATTAAACTATACAGACCAAACTTTAGATAATTAGGTTTGGAATCAAACTATCCATATACCTAATTTTGGGGGAGGGGTGGTGGTGGCGGTGCCTCCTAAGAATTGCCTGGACGTTCTAGGAAATAGTTTTAGGCTGCCTGCATATTACACATGAAGATCATTATTGATATGAAAATTTAATGATAATTTCATAAAGATATTCCCTGCCGTTGGATAAAAATTGCATTTTAATATTTTCATTAAATTTATAGGCAAAGTAAGCCATAATAGAGTCATAATCACATTTATTTTTAAAACATTAAGCTCTCAAGGACTTGTAGCTATATATTTCACAATTGGTTACCACTTATTAATTTATTCCATATGGAATATTAATCCACGCAGTTTGCTTATTCTCAACAATTTTGTATAAATGTTAACAAATATTTGTCTTTCGAGAATTTTAATACTACCTCCGTCATTTAATGATTGTAACGTTTGCATAGTAAACACTATTCACATATTCTAGTTTATCTATTATTTGTAACTTATACTTAAAAAAAAATAGTCATGTGAGGTCTTATTAGATTCGTCTTAATGAGTATTTTAAAAATATTAACTTTATATATTTTTTACCTTTTGATAATTAACGATATTAATAGTTAAAGTTTTGTATCAATAAGCGTGTCCGCTCCAAATGTCTCAATCTTTATGAGACGGATGAAGTATTTATATTGAACTCTTTCATTCTTGACATCATCAGTTTGTAGTTGTTAGCATCAACTTTCACCGGTCATTTTTTATGGATGGGAAGTTGCATTTAAGGGTAAAATTGGCATATTTTTATAAATTACTAAGTTTCCGTTTAATAAATTGAATGAGATGTGAATCTGAAATTTAAAATTTGAATTATTATATGACTGAATCTGAATCATTAAGTTGTTAATTTAAAATTAATAAAAATAATGTCTAATATTATTTTAAATTTATTAAAAATATATTTTAAATAACTTTACATTCAGTAGTAATAAGTGAAACTTAAATCACTTAATTTTATATATCATTTTACCCCTAATATTGAGACCCACTTGATTAATTAATTTAGTAGATTTATAAGTATTAAAGTGACTTAATAAATAAGTATTGAACCCATTAAAATTAGTGACAAAGTCAGGCACTAAGTGTTTTTCTTCGGAGAAAAAGCATTTTGCAAGCGGGAGTAAGAATTACAAATGCAGTAATGCTTAGTCTGGAGAAAGAAAGGAAATGATCGGGGGAAAGAGGAAACAATTGGTGCAACTTTCTGACCAATTTAAAAAGACATCGTCTAACCTAGAAAGAACCTTTTTGGATTCTAGGCTTTCTTTTCTATATATATATATATATAAATTTATAGTAAAACGTATATATTTAAAATATTTTCTAAAAATATTATTATATAAATCAATATATATTATTTAAATTACCTTATAAATATTAACATCGAATAGTATTTAAGTTATAATATAAGTAGTATTTAATTTTGTATTATTTTTAATAAAGATATAATTTTATAATAAATTTTATTTTATTATTTTTTAATTTAATTATATATTATATATTTTCTTTTCTTTTTAATAACAAATTATAAAAAATTTTAATTCTTATATAAGTTTGCTTTTAATTTAATAATAATAACATAAAACAAAAAAATTTAAATAGATTATGTACTTTATGTACTTTTATCTGTAAAAATTTATTTTTATAAAAGCATATTCAAATACAAAATATACATGCTTCTACTTTTTGGAGTGTTTGGCTTATAGCTAATAGCTGTAAGTTAGTAGATTTAGCTAATAACTGATTGAGTTAGTTGAGTTAGCTTGGTTGATAGCTGATTGAATTAGCAATTTATATTAACGTGTTTGGTAAATAGTTGTTTATATGTAAAATGATTGTTGAGGACATATTTCTTTTTAATTATTTTTATTTGAAATGATGAATAACTAAATATAATTTTATATTTGTAAAAATATTGTGTATATTTGTAATAATATTTAAATTTAATCAAAGAAAAAATAATATTAATTAAAAATCTATAATTTATTAAAAATATATATCATATCTTGTCCAATATTTTATTAAATTTAATTTTTCGATTCGACGGTTTAATTTATGTTTTATGTTAAAAATTCCATTATATTAACACAATTTTATTATAAAAGGTAA
>MAYD01433139.1:0-12544 GCA_001909325.1 Ruellia speciosa
TCCTTTTCCCCCCTTTTTTTTTTTTTTTTTTTTTTTAAATTGTCTCTGCTTATGCAGATTAGGACCTTTTTGATCCGGAATGGCTTATCAATTCTTTTTAAAGAAGGTGAACCTGCATACAAGGCATACTACATGAGGTTGGTTTTCAAAGCTCTACATGTATGAAATTGTGTTTTCAACTACATAGGCTAATGAATGATTCCCCTTTTGATTGTATTATCTCTATAATCTATTTGGCGGAGAACACCACTGAATAGAAGATAGTTGATCATCAAGATGACTGAAACCCTCATCCACATCACTTGTTCATTCAGAATAATCAAATTGAATTATGGTTTCTCTTAATCCTTCTTGTACCTTGTTTTTTGATTCAATGCATGAAAACTTTATTGAATGTGATAAGATTTTCAAGGACATGGATTTAGTCTTGTAAGAAAAATGTCAGACATGCTCGAATGCCATTCTTGATCTATAAATATTATTTTATGGCGATACCAGACAAATGAAGAAATGGAATACTTCAGCTACAAAGCAAAGAGAGCTCAGCAAGATGCTGGATGAATGGTATTTCTGGATTTCTTTTTGAACTTGCATGAAGTTATAATACACAATTTGGTTATTTTCATTCTTGAACTCTATGTAGGGCTGTATATATTCGAAGAAAATATGGGCACAAACAGCTGTCTTCTTCGACATACCTTAGTGAAGCTGAGCCATTCCTTGAACAGTATGCAAAACGCAGTCCACATAATCAAGCTTTGATAGGATCTGCAGGAAATTTAGTGAGAGATGAAGATTTTATGGCAATTATTGAGGGGGGCAGAGATGAAGAGGGTGACTTAGAGCCAGAGAGAGATACAATACAAGGAAGTTTGACTCCGCCTGTAAAGGAAGCTGTTAGGAAGGATGAAGGAATCATTGTCTTCTTTCCTGGTAAGAGTCATTCTATTGGCCACCCCTTTGTTTTATTCATATTATGTTTTCCCATTTGTTGACCTGTGAAAAATGATTGATAGTTGATACTGGTAAGTGGTAAGGGTGATTAGTTTTGTGCTATGTCTACCCTAGTTGTATTACTAAATCAAGTTCAGACATGTTCCCATCACAACTGTCACGTTTTCATTGATTTTGTTATTTCTCTTGTTCTTATCTCACATGTATTACCAAAAAAGATGATTTCTGAATGTCATCTTTCCATTGCAATAGTTCCATCTCTGATATTTCCCAACATGTGTCATCCATCACCACTTTTTAGGAATACCTGGCTGTGCTAAGTCAGCACTTTGCAAGGAGATACTAAGCGCCAGTGGAGAACTCGGTGACAATCGCCCAGTCCACAGTTTGATGGGTGATCTTATCAAAGGTATTGAGCTTAATTTTTATTTATTTATTTTATTTTCCCTCTAGAAATATCTGAATATGGTATTTGTTGGGAAATTTTCTGGGAAATTTTAGCTGTCTGCTTCAATTGTTCTACTATGCTTCTAATTTTCCTTATTATTGTTACACAGGTAAGTACTGGGGAAGGGTTGCTGAAGAGCGCCGGAAGAAACCTTCTTCTATTCTGCTTGCTGACAAAAATGCTCCCAATGAAGAAGTGTGGAGGCTGGTAATGTGCTTATATTTCATTAGTAAGTCATGATAGTATGGTTAATAGTAGGCGCAAATTCTCTAATTTGTGGGAAGAAGGTTACCCTAACCTCATATACCAGTGGTCAACTGTTTCCTACTACAAGAGAGTTGATAAAATTATGTACATAATATGATATGCTTCAAGAGATTGACATCCTGCATTTTGATTATGCAAAGCTTTAATTATGGCACTGGAGTTATTTACTGGCTTCAAGAAAAAAATTGTGGGGAAATGAGGGCTTGCATTTATTCCTTCTATATCTCTCTGCTAGCTTGGGATTTCTCTGTGGAATGGTTGAGAGTAGGGGGTGAATGTGGGGAAATTATCTTCTTAAGATTTTGATGAATTTACAGTTGCTTAATTTGTTGTATTAAAATTGCTTACAGATTGAAGACATGTGCCGGAGCACAAAGGCATCTGCAGTTCCGGTTGTGCCAGATTCAGATGGTAATTGTGCTTGAGTGGATTTTTATCAGTTTTCCAACTGTTCATTTTGTTTATTCCCATATTTTTTGCAAAAACATGCATGAATGATGAATAGCTTGCTTTCTGAATGACTTAATTTTCTTACCATCTAGAAGACGTGGTATGTGATGGAATAAGTTCGTGATTACTTAATAGAGTAAGCAGTTATCAACCTTTTCAAATTTCACACCCAACTTCAGAATCTAGAGCACTAATTTTGATCCATTTGCTGAATGACATCCTTAAAATTCTATTGTGGTCGCATTGAACGTCAAGTGTTTAATGGCCGTTCTTCTTCGTTGGTTAAAAAAAAATGGGATATAAAACGAAGATCTGTGAACAAGAAATTCTATATAAAGTGGCACATCTTAATTATGGCACTGTGAAGGCAATCACTTTTATGGAAGATACCTTTCCTGTTCATTCAGATTACTTCTATGCTAGCATATAAGTTGATCCTTAGTTTCTCCTTCCTGAAATCAAACTTGTCACCAAGACTGTTTGCCTAATATTCTGGAAAAATTTGGAGTTGAAAACATTAGGACATCTCAAATTTTCGAACCATGTGGGTCCTATGTATATAGCGTAATAGGGCTGCCCCGCCATCCAACTCCGCTGATGTGCTAGTTATGGTTGACTGTTATTACTGGCTGCTTTATGATTCCATCATATTTCTAACTGGATGTCCATGTCTTGTCTATAGAGAATTCTCTCCTCATTTACTTTCATGCTGTTGTTAAATATTTCATCTGTTATCTAGTTTCATGCTTTCATTAAATATTGTCTTTGCACCACCTTGAGGAATGGTGTATTTGTTACTTATACTTTGTTTTGTATGTTTCTTATCAATCACTATTATTGTAAGCTCTGCAGTTTTTTCTATTGCTTATTGTTACTAAGTTTTTCTTCTATAATTTTATAATATAATATATATATATATATATTATCCTCGGAAAACTTGCAGGAACTGATTCAAATCCATTCTCTCTTGATGCTCTGGCTGTTTTCACATTTCGAGTGCTTAACCGCGTTAACCACCCGGTAATAATTGAATTCTATTTGACTGGTCCTCTTTGGATGCCTTTCACTCTGGAAACAGTTAAAATCAATGGTTCTTTGGTTTTTTGTTCATTTGCATCTTCAAGGGAAATCTTGACAAGTCATCTCCAAATGCTGGTTATGTGTTGTTAATGTTCTACCATCTATATGAGGGCAAGGTACTGATTTTTTCTTCTCTTTTCTTTTCTTTTTTTCCCTCTAATTTCCTTTCTCGTTTTTATTTATTTTTTCCTTTATTTATTTTTTTTTTTTTTTTGCAAAATTGGCAAGGTACTTTTGTTTTGGTTATCTTATATATTTGTATGCTTTTCAAGAAATCCTTAGTAATCCCATGGTCCTACTATCTCCAGAATCGCAAGGAGTTTGAAGCTGAGCTGATAGAACGTTTTGGCTCGCTTGTGAAGATGCCATTGTTGGAATCTAACAGGTGTTTGATTTTAGGGTCTCTGTAATTTGTCACCAACTGCGCTCGCCTTTAGCTCTAATATTTGAGTTTGTTCAAAATGGTGATTCCATAAATGTGTGGATCAATGTTGTCAATGTTATTTTAGACCAAAAAAAAAGAAAAATCTCAATCCTTTATTTCCATTTACCTATGGCTTCTCATTGTTATTGTGAAACTTGCCCCACAGAAAGGTGGGCAGTAGATATTTGGTGCATTATTTGGGCAAACGTTGGTGCCCCTATAGTGTTACACAAAGGGTTCCTCAAATTACTTTTGCTGATCACATTGTCCCTTAGCTTCACCTAGTGTAGAACATCTTCCCCGTATTTCAATTTGCTGCAAACTATTTCTCTAGCAACTTGTCTTCTGTGTATTTGAGGAAGCAATTTTATTGGTGCAGGCATTAAAATGCTAGAGTTGAAATGATAAGTTACGTTATAAAGGCTATTTCGTTCGAAGGGGACCACATTAAAAAAATGAGGGGAGTAGTGAGGAAATGGAGCATATGACACTGATTTGAATGTATGATGCTCTTATATTGTTCTATGGAACAAATGATGCATCTCGTTTCATGTTTACTATGCTCATATTACTTTCTTGCATGGACATATCTTTTAGCCATGCTTGTAGAATGAGTACTGGGAAAATTTAGGTTCACAATAGTTTTCTTTACCCAAAGTGCAAAGCTTATCATTCTTTGATCACTTAGCTGCTTCCCTGACTGTGGATCGTAAAATAGGCATGTCTATATCCAATTTTCTTGCATCTGCTGAGAACTTACAGTGTATGTTTCTCTTATGTCTAGATCTCCTCTGCCTGAATCTGTGAGGTCTACTTTAGAGGAAGGAATAGATCTGTACAAGCTTCATACTAGGCGCCATGGAAGGTGATCTCTACATTATCTGAATAAATTTGTGGTTTGAAAAGAAAGATTGATGGTTTTGTTTCACTGTTTTAATCTTTTCTATTATGACCGATATCTGATAATGAGTTGCTTTCTGTTCTGAAAATTCTGTCCTAGATGATAGAGTAATAATAATTGTTTGTTTTGGTTTTGTTTTTTAAACTCTAGATTGGAATCCACCAAAGGGACATATGCTAAGCAGTGGACTGAATGGGAAAAGAAATTGCGCCAGATTTTGCTTGGGAATGCTGAATATTTCAAATGTATTCAGGTTAGTTTGGTGGCTATTCTATTGTAGGGAGAACCAGAGAAGTTGTCGTTACTAGTTACCATTAATTCACTTAGGCTTCAAGTCTTAGTCTCAAGGTTGTTTGGGTTTCCGTAACAAATCTTTCACTATTATCAAACCGATCTGTTCACATAGAAATTTGCCCTCAAATCCAAGGCATACATTCTTGCAAGAGTCCAGTCAAAATTGTAACTAGGAGATTACTTACAATATAAGCATAGCTGGCTGAATTTAGTCATGTGCAATGGAGTTCATCTGTAATGTCACGACATTATTGTGTGAGAGGATCAGGAAGAAAAATACCAAAATACTCCCTACTTTCCAGCTTACTGACGAGTGATGCAAATTCTAGTTGATATTTATCCCTTACATCCACTTAGGGAGACTTGTGTTCTTGCATTGTCATCTGGTTTTGTACTTGTTTCTGCAGGTCCCATTTGAACTGGCAGTTCAAAGGGTTCGTGAACAACTGAAAGCAATTGCTAAGGGAGACTATGTAGCACCTAGTACAGAAAAAAGGGGCTTTGGCACCATTGTTTTTGCTGCTGTTAGCCTGCCAGTTTCAGAAATTCTAGCCCTTCTTCACAATGTGAGCTGTCGCACTCTAAGCTATGGCACATGGTTGAACTGGTGTTGCATTTAAATAAATGAATATGATATATAATGTGTGTGTGCGTGCTACAAAGTGGATGTTTGCATGGCTTCGATCGGATAGCTAATTTATTTGACTAATGTTGCTTGAGACAGTTGAGCGCAAAGGATCCAGGAGTACGAAACTTCCTGGACAGCAAGAACTTGAAGAGCAGCCTTACTAAAGCCCATGTGACCCTCGCCCATAAAAGAAGTCACGGTGTAACTGCTGTGGCGAGTTATGGTCCCTATGTCCACCAAAATGTTCCCATTCATATGACTGCACTATTGTTCTCCGACAAATTAGCCGCGCTGGAAGGCGATCCTGGGGTGGTTGATGGGGAGAAAATAAGTTCGAAAAATGAATGGCCGCATGTGACACTATGGACTGCTGAAGGAGTTCCGCCCAAAGAAGCAAATACATTGCCCAATTTATATGCACAAGGCAAGGCTACACGTGTTGACATCAACCCTCCTGTTGCAATAGATGGAGTTCTGGAATTCTTTTGAATGGCTTGCTTTTGTTTTTTGCGGCACAGGCATGGGTCTTCTGCCCATTATTGGGTTTTCAATTTTGACGCTTGAGATGAATAATGACTGCTGCTGACAGCCCAGTGCCAAGTGGAGAGGAGAATTTTGGAGTGTTTATCGTGGCGATGATATATTTGTATATCTATGCATTAGCAATAAAACATGCTGCAGCTGTGGTGCTGCACCATCGTTGGTCTTTGGTTGCCCAACAGAAGTAAAATTGTGTTTACCATGTATTTGCCTTGCTTTTGCGATAATGAGAAAGTTGTGACTTGAGTTGCATGAAAGATGGTTTCCCTATTGGCATGCACTACTTTGATGCCCTAGCCAAGCGCCACGCTATGACATAAATTTCTTCATTCTTGATGAAGCTGTCAAACGTAATGAGTTGATTAAAGGGTTGATTAGTTGACAGAATGTGTCAAAGAAAGGGCAACAATGGATGGATGCCCTGGATTGACATAACTTGAAGGAGCTGGAGCTGGTCTCCATAATGTTCTATTCATTGAATTCAAGGTATTTATGAGTTATGGCCTTGATTCCTTGCCTTGCCTTGCATTACACAACCAAGCTGGAATTGGTGTATGGAAGAAATTTCACATATTGAATTAGTTAAATGCCATGGAATCTTGAATGGCTTCATTCAATCTCTGTTCTTTTCTATTCTATCTGTATATAAATATATTTGATTAGGATTATAAACCATATTCACTCACTCACAGTAGAGTTTGAACTCCCACTCCCCTTATCCCCTTATCCCATTTGTGAATGATGGATCATGTTGTGAAATTGGAAGCCCTAGCTTGCAGCAGAAAAGAGGAAGAAAGGTATGCAGGAGGAGGAAGAAATCAATTTTTATTATATTACTGTTGGAGTAGAGTAAATGCATATATATATTGTAACGGCTGAGAGATCAGAACTTGAACCGTCCATAACCCTCTTTGACAGGCCTGCAGACCAATGCACCCCAATCCCAACCCCCAAGGCGGTATCCACCATGACCCTTGGTAGGTTGTTGACAATGGGATTCGAACTCCCATAAGTCATTTATTCTGATCTCTCGGCCGTTATAAAAAAGTGCACTTTTTGGGAGGTAGCTCGTATTACCACGGCTGCACCCCCATAACCATCCCGGGCAGGCCTGCAGACCAATGCACCCCAACCCCTTCCCAATGGCACACTCTCCCTTGGTGGGTTGTTGGCAAGAGGTTTCGAACTCATGTCGTACACCTCAAACCTTTTATCAAGTCAAGCTTGGTATTCAGTTGAGAAGACATATATCAATCACAACCCATGTGTGTAGGAAAAGCCACAATCCATAATTCCAACCACATTCGATAAAATTGGAACGATACAGAGAAGATTAGCATGGCCCCTGCGCAAGGATGACACGCATAAATCAATAAATGGTCCAAATCTTTTTTTTATAGGGGACCTTACACCGTCCTTGGATGCCCCTAGGTCTAGTAGCTCAATGCACCTTAACCCATCCCCACAGGGTACACTGTTACCCCAATGGTAGGTTGTTGCCAATGGTTCTCGAACTCCCATATAGCCTTTACCAAGTCACATTTGGTATCCAGTTGAGCTGCTCAACTGGATACCAATGTTTGCATTGGTAAAGGTCATATGAGTTCGAAACCCATTGGCAACAACCTACTATGGGGGTAACAGTGTACCCTGTGGGGAGGGGTTGGGGTGCATCGGGCTGCGAGACCTGACACTACTGGGGCCCGCAGGGGTGGCCGGGGGTGTTACATATATACTAGCAAAAACGTGATGGCACCACTCAGAAAACGTGAAACATAAAACTAATAAAAATTACCAAAATGCCATTATGACATAATTACAAAAATGTCATTCTGGAGCTGTGAATTAGCGAACTCCTTCTTTCAGCATATCTGCACCATCCTTCAGCCCTTCAATGTCATCATCCCCCCGCAAGTTGAACTTGGACGACCACAAATGTTCAACTTGGAGTAATGTCTCTGAAATACAGGTGTAGATAAGCCCTTAGTGAACATATCAGCAATTCGCATATCTGTGGAAATGAACTCAGGCAACACCACATGAGATTGATAGTGTTGTCTAATGAAATGACATGTAATATCAATATGCTTTGTTCTTTCATGATGAACTGGATTCTTAACGAGCTTTAGAGCTGACTCATTGTCACAATAGATGGTGACTGGGAGAGGAACTTGAACTGAAATCTCCTGAAACATATAGGTAAGCCATAGAATTTCAAAGGTGATTGCTGCCAAACTCCTATATTCAGCCTCAGTAGAAGACCTGGAAACAACACTTTGCTTCTTGGTTTTCCAAGCTATGAGTGAACTCCCAAGGAAAATGCAATAACCACTCAAAGATTTCCTTGTCTCAACACAATTTTCCCAATCAAAGTCTGAGTATGCACTGAGCATAATTGGAATATCAAAGGAGAAATACAAACCAAGGCTGATTGTGTTATAAACATACTGAAGCAAAGGTATGGCAGATTCCCAATGTGATGTAGTTGGCTTGTGCATATATTGGCTTAGTTGTTGGACTGCACAGTAGATATCAGGTCTGGAATAGGCAAGGTACAATAGTTTTCCAACAACTTTCCTATAAAGTTTAGGAGGGTCAAATAATAATCCATCTGAATCACCCTTCTTAGAAGCCAGATAAGGAGAGTGTGCATTGCTGTTGACTAGAACCTGCACTTCCATCAGTAGGTCAGAAGCAAATTTAGATTGATTCACATAAAGTCCAGTGGAGGAGGCTATAATTTCCAAGCCAAGATAGTAAGAAGCTTTGCCAAGGTCCTGTATAGTGAACTTATCATGCAATGCCTGCTTAATGTGAGAAATAGCAAAAGAATAAGCATCTGTGAGCAATGTGTCATCAACATATACCACAAGAAGGATTGGTCCCAAGGCTAATTGCTTAAAAAACAAACAATGATCATGGGAAACTTGATGAAGCCCAAGCTCAAGCAAGAAAGCTGTTAGTGTGATATTCCATTGCCTTGGGGGCATGTTTTAATCCATAGAGTGATCTATGAAGTTTACATACCATTTCTGAAGGAGCCTCAAGACCTTGGGGACAAACCATATATATATCCTTCTCAACATCCCCATGAAGAAATGCATTATTCACATCAAGTTGTGAAAGAGGCCACTGAAGTGAAGCTGCTAAGGCAAGAACAAGTCTCACTGTCACTGTCTTAGCTACTGGAGCAAATGAGTCATGATAGTCCTCTCCAAACTTTTGATGATACCCTTTAGCAACAAGCCTAGCTTTATACTTGATGCTACCATATGGATTATGTTTGATTCTAAACACCCACTTGCATCCTATTGTCTTCTTCTTGGGGGCAATTCCACTAGTGACCAAGTCTTGTTATTCTCAAGTGCCTTAAGCTCATCAACCATTGCTTGTTGCCAATGAATGAATTTGCTTGCTTCTTCATAAGTTTGAGGAGTAAACTCCTCTAATGCAGGCATATAATAGACAAAACCTCTAAACTTAGGATGTGGCCTCTTCACCCTTTGTGGTCTATTTGGAACTTGAGCCACTGTTGCATCAGCCAATGTGCAAGGGAAAGAGCGAGGCTGAGCTTCTGAAGGAGGCTTAGCTGAGTCGAGTATTCTGAGGATTGGCAGCAACCTCAGTGAGCACTAAGGAATTAGTGCCATTCCTTGATGAAGAGTTGGCTATAGCTTGAAGCTGAGACTCAGTGGGAGTCTCAGAGGATAGAGTTTACCTCAATGGCTCAGTAGGAGCCAGAGGAGAGTAGGTATGTCTCTGTGACTCAGTGGGAGCCACAGGGGGAGGTACATATACAGCTCAGTGGGAACTACAAGAGAGTTAGGAAGACTAGGAATGATACTAGTGGAATTTGGCTGAGTTTGTAAGGAAACTCATTTTCAATGAAAATTACATCCCTCGAGACTTGTATGGACTAAGTATCAAGTGACAGAACTTTATGACCCCTTTGAGTGCCAGCTACCCCCAAATACACTCCCTTGACGCATCTAGGATCTAGCTTGTTTCGTCTTGATGTGAGAATTTTCATATAGCATAAGCACCCAAAAGGATGAATTTCAGTTATATTAGGTTTCACACCATGTAGAACTTCATAGGGAGTTTTCCAACTAAGCACACTGGTGGGTAACCTATTTATGAGATGGACAGTTGTAAGCATTGCTTCTACCCAAAAGGATTTAGGAATACTAGACTGTTGGAGAAGACACCTAGCAACTTGAATAAGATGTCTATGCTTTCTTTCTACCTTCCATTTTGTTGAGGTGTATAGACACATGAGGTATGATAAACAATTCCTAATTTTGTAAACAAGGATGAGCAATCCTTATTGCAAAACTCAGTACCATTGTTCGATCTAAACACTTTGACATGAGCATCAAACTGATTTTTAACAAAGGTAATGAATTTGGACAGTAAATGACAGAACTCACTTTTGTGAACTAAAAGATAGCCATGTGGATCTAGAGTGATCATCAACCAAGGTCAAGATATAGTTGTATCTAGAATGACTAGGTTCAGTGAATGGCCCCCAAAGATCCCCATGAATAAGTTCAAAAAGTTTAGCAGCAACTGTTTTACTCAAGGAAAATGGCAGCCTATGAATGTAACACCCAGTAATTAGGATTAATTCAGACTTAAAACTGGATTAATAAGGGTCCTAAATGTAACGCCCCCAAACTCGTAAGCCTTTTGGGTCGCGTTACCGCCGTATTAGCCCGCCTAGACTGGTGGCCAGTCAGTCTACACGTTCTAATACAAGGCGTACGTATCTTCTTTGCCAGAACAATTATAATAAGTAATTTACATTAACCAAAATTATAGTTACAAAGATGCATCTGAGTTACACAATATTTTACATATCAAAACGTATTTATATGGTCATTAGGGTCCGCTCAAAATCCATTCCCACGTGCAGCTGTACCTCCGGAAGGATCTACACACAAGCACACACACACAAGGGGTCAGTACCAAGTACTGAGCAAGGGATACATGAGAAAGGGAGACGGGATAACAAGCATAAATTATAATAACACATAACAGTAAACCATCCAGCATATCATCATCCACATCAAGCATACACAGATGCACGTGATGCATGGCCTAACATACACCTATCTACCCTATATGCAAATGCATGCCTAAGCCGGCATCTAAACCTATGGGATAGAATTCCAGCAACCCAAGGTAACTGCACGTCACCCTCCAGGGTATATCTTTCCAACCCTATATCCACCTGTGTTGTGCCGCAGGACCGGGCAACCCTATATCAACCTGCTTAAACCACAGGACGGGGTCCCCTACATCGACCTGCCACAGGACCGGGTCATCAACCCAAGGTAACAGCACCACATCACCCTCCAGGGTGCACCAGGAATCTACCCGAAACCTCCGCCTATGGTCCGACGAAACCTCGCCTATGGTCTGCGAACATCCACCTGCGAATCGTCGCTAGGAAACTGATACGTGGATCGACTATACTGCTAACCCACGGGAATTCTCACACAATCCTGCTCAACCAGCGTACATACCTTTTACAGTATCATAGCCTACCTAGGCTATACGTCAGGCAATATCATTAACTTATTTGTCGGGAACTTTATCATTAAGTCCACTCTTATCCAGTCATAGGTTAAGTCCAACCTATACCTACACCTGCCGGGACTATATACGGAATCCCAGTTCCGGTCCATAGTATCACAACCACAAAGCCTACGGACAGAATACAGGCTTCTTATCCATGGTCACAGGGTCCTTATTAGGTATTAAGTCAACAACCACACACATATATGTACATATATATAACAGGGTCATGACTACATATCCAGTCACCATATATGTATATATATACAATAAGAGGGTCATCACAACATACCACGAGGTCAATCCCCTCCCGATATATATATATAGTCATTGGGTTTCCCGAGATCGTAGACTGCATCCGCAATCACGGGAATAGGCCACTACCGGCCATCCCAGTCGGGAGACAATTGCCCTCGCTACCAGAACACTGGGCTTCCCGGGGTCCCTGGCCATGGTTTAACCATGCCTTCGACCGAGGGAATAGGTCGCACACGGCCATCCCAGTCTTCCATCAGGTAATAAGACAAGAGAGGATTACATCAACAGGGTACCGTGAAAGAATTCATCCACTTACTCCCCTAACATGGCCTTGATCCCTTTCATCAGATCTTTCTGTCCTGACTTAAATATGCCAGTCCGTTCATGGCACTGGCCTATCCTGCCAGATCAATATGGCCTCGACTCGGGTGCCAGTCCGACATAGCATCGACTGAAACGTGCCAGGCTATTTGGTCTGGTCTACCTTTTGCCATGCCAACATGATCTCAACGTTCATGCCAGTCCAAACACGGTCTCGACTTTAAGTCCTGATGTCAAGATCTCGACACCGTCTCCCAGGCCACCTGAGAGGGGAAGGGAACCTCCTCCCGGTATCCCGAAGCAAAGAAAAGAAAAGAAAAGAGAATCGGGGGAGAGAGAGATAGCATCATCATGACATAAATGAAATATACATGATAACAATACATAAGGGGAAGGGAA
>MAYD01433417.1:0-24064 GCA_001909325.1 Ruellia speciosa
ATGAATTTTATATCATTATTTTCGTTTTTACTTAAGATCAAGTATTTTTAAAGTAAAAATATTATTTAGAAGTATCTCCTATATTATCTAATAATACATTGTTTTATAAAACACATTAATATATATCTTAATCTCATCCATTTTTCTAAACACATTCTCACATTATCCCAAAAACAATTCCGTGAAAGATGTTGGAATCTTCTTTACAACGTGTCCGTGTCTTTCCTCGTCTGTAAAGCTTTGCCAGAGTCAACTTTGAAGAATGGTACTATACGTAATACACCACTGAACCCTGTATTCCCACAGTCTGATTCATTTCTTCAGATCAGAATCCAGATGAAGCTCCACACAGTTCTCATGCAATGGATCCTGATAGCAGTAGCTTCTGCTTCTGCTTCTGCAGCCGCAGGTAAACAACCCTCCACCCCTTCCTTCTTCAATCCGGCAATCCCCCTTACCCGAATTAACTTAGCCTATATTTGGATCGATGGATTTAAAAAAGAATTTAAAATCCATTATCCAAATCGTCTTCCTTAATTTTCTACTATTCAAATTCTTTTTTCGAATCCTCTCCCAAATCAAAGGCCTATCTATTTTCAATCTCTCTTTACTCTTTGCTTGCAGATATTCTCCAGAATCCAGATTTTGAACTCCCTCCATCAAACTGGAGACCAAATGCCAGTGCCCAATTCTTGCAATTAGACAACAGGACAGTCATTCCTGGATGGACATTCGAGGGAGGGGTCCAGTATGTAACTTCAGGGACCAATTTATTACTTCCCCGAAATGGCCACGCCATGCTGCTGGCTCAGGATGGCCAAATCAACCAGACCTTTACAGCTACAGGTGAGAAAATGCAGTATGTTTTGACATTTGCTCTGGCCAGGGGGATTCAGAGCTGCTCCACCAATGCTAGCCTTGTGGTTTCTGCCCCCGACAGCTCCGCAGAGTTTTCGTTGTCGACTAAGTATGGGAAACAGCCCTGGGAAGTTTATGGCCACAAGATTGGAAGCTGGGGAGATGGAGAATTGATCAATTTAGTGATACAAAGTCAAGCAGTGGATTCAGATCTCAATTCCACTTGTTGGCCTGTGGTGGATGATCTGTCCCTGATCACTATTGGATCGCTCAATCAAGACAAGGGTATGTGATGTATGATGAATCTGATCTTCTTTGTTTTATTCATTCAGAGTTTCGGACCTAACTGTTTTGTGATCGAAGAACAGGTAACCTGCTGCATAATGGTGGGTTCGAGATGGGCCCCGCATTCCTGGAATCCTCCAATGAGGGACTTTTACTGATTTCAGAGCCAAGCCTGGCTGAATCTGCTCTACAGCAATGGACAGTGATGGGAACTGTGAGATACATAAATGCAGAGAATTACTTTGTCCCGCAAGGCAAAGCTGCTGTTGAGATTTTGGGAATCTCTGCTGGTGTGCAAACGGCACAACATCTCACCCAGGGGACAGATTACACCTTGCAATTCATGTTGGGAGATGCCAATGACTCCTGCTCCGGTAATTTCATCGTGGGAGTTTCTGCTGGATCTTCGGCTCAGAATTTTACTGTCCAAAGTAATGGAACAGGATCTGCCAAGAAATACTCGTTGACATTCCTGGGAGATGGGTCAAGTATGACCACTATAAGCTTTCAGAGTTACACTGATAGACAGGGGGAAGACAGTGCACTCTGTGGACCCGTGGTTGATGACGTGGTTTTGAGCGATTCAAGTGTGTGCAAACCAAACATAGGCAGTGCCCTGGTTGGTTTACTACTTGTGACATTGTTCAATAGAGGTGGGCTGTACGATCTTGTTTCATTTGTTGGCAATTGAAATATCATCCAAATTGCATGTTGTTTATCTTTATTTTCCCTGTATGAAAGCAGATTAGTTGCTTCCCAGGCTCATTGTTACTTTCAGATGGAAAATGCCAAAATGTGCACTTGGCTTAGTTGTCTACAAGCTTTAGTACAGCACAAACACAGCAGAGAACATACCTCCGATAGTTTATTATAACCAGTTGGGCATTGCCCATCCTGCTTTCTTACTAGGTTCTCATATGGATTACAGGACTAATACAGCATTTAAATCTTAACAAAACACTTACATTTATTTGACTCTCAGACATGCCGATCCTACCACTCTTGAAGTGTCTTACTGCCAGATTGGCATCCTAAGCCTGTGCCTCGTGTAAAATCCAAGAAAGGCACAAGACCGATGCTTCACAAAATTACAGGAGTAGACATACATCACCTACTTGTTTAAGCAGGCCTTATTGACAGCACCAGCATTTCTAGACACCACCTTGTTCACAAAGATCCAGCAAATCCAGTGTCTGAAACATCCAAATGTAAGATTTAGGAACAGTTCCCCTGGTACGAACCAAGAATGCTAGACGAAAAACTGCTAGAATTTTATGCTTAAACTAACCTCAGGCACAGAGAGTTCAAGACGAAACTTGGGACCATCATAATGATGCAAGACAGGTCTGAAAGCATCTTCTTCGAGAGGCTTGCAAATTTTCCTTACTCGAATTCTTACCTAGTTAAAAGTAGCATATAGAAAGTCAAAATCATGTTTCATGGCAGGAGAACTCAACCTGAATGGATAAACTAATAAGCATGCAAACCAATGTTTGGAATTAGCTCATGTATTACTTTACCTGAGCAGGAAACCTTGATTCACCTTTGCATTTTTTATCTTCCCAAGCAGTAGGATCAATATTGGTACCCCCAAAAGTCGTTGCCTGGGCAATTGTATTTAGTTTGCCACACAGATTAAGACGTGTGTGTAGAGGCAAATATGTTGCAATATCAACAATATTCGTCACAGCTAAAGCATGATAGCTATATCATAATAGTGAATACCCTTTTCATGATTAGAAGGAAGTTATCCATAAAAAAAATCAACAAATGTGTAGTGTAATCAAGACCAGTTGCATTACAAATGATGACTGAGGTGCTATGTAGTAAATTCTTTTAAGATAATACTGCAGCATACCTCAAAGATACCATGCAATTGGTGGGTGGTGTAGTTGTAGAGGAATAGAGGTAACCCAGGTGTTATTGCCCTCACAGAATCTCTATATCTTGGTGGCAAACCTGCAACAGAATGCACAACTTGAGCATCATTAGTAACAAAATTAACTTCCCTCAACATTAGCCAAGAAATAAACTTCCGTACAATAAATGACCCATCAATACATAAAAAGAAAATGTGCCATTTTACATGACAAAAAAAACAATCACATGGTTACCAAACAGCTGTCTCTTCAAATCCTCCTGCATTGTGTCATTGTTGCAGACAAATATATATCCACCAAGAACCTCATTCCTGGGGAGAGTCTCTGTGGCAGGTAAGGTCTTAAACCTTTTGTCACCAGCATTCATGCTTTCATCCTTGTTAACAGAGTTGCCATTGCCAATGTTGGGATCCTTGACGTGATTGGTATTGTTATACTTGCTTCCAGAAATATATCCCATAGGGTTGGCATTCAGATTCTGATAACCAGCATTCGAGTTGTAAATACCAGCCCTAAGGGAACTTTTGTTTACATTCTCATTCAGCTTCGCTTCCAGGTTCAACATGTTGAAGTTGAAACTTTCAAACTTGTTGTCTTCTTGAAACCCAAAATTATCCCGGGGCCTCATTTCAACAGAGCCCTTTGAGAGATCTAAGTTGACCCTTCGCTCAGGATTGTACCTAGTTTGCTCGGCCAATCTTGAAGCTGCCACAAACCATTCTTGATCCTCTGAGACCTTCGACTGTCCTCGTAGTTCATCACCCAATTGCCAAAAGCCATGAATACCCTCCATGCTGGAAACCTTAAAATCAATAAAACAGACGAACTTACTTATATGTGTAGCTAAAAAGACAACCCAGTAAGTAGTAAATCAGCATAAATTATAGACTGGCAACCTGGTCTGAAAAATTTTAGCTCCTAATTAACAGCAAAAAGTTGTTAACTGTCAGTAAACCCTTCAGTCACTATCCACAAAAACAATTAAATTTCAAAAGGACATCGATTCCTATATAGATCATTATACTTTCACCACCTAGAGTTTCCAAGCAAGAAAGATTCTCCCCTTATACACTGGTAATTAAGAAATTCAAATCACTAGAGAAACACAGGCTTCAGGCTACATATCAAATTCAGTCCAATAACTACAGTAAGCATAAACATGTATCCCCTTTCAACTCAATATACTAAAAAAAAAGTGCAGCCTAAAATAGGAGGTAGCCTTGTAGGGAACTTTGCTTTAAAAGGAATTATAAAATGGACACAATAACACAAGATCAAGTATAATCCCATGAGAAATTACCAAAAACTTGAAAATTCCAATAAAGCATTGAGCTTTTTGAAGCAAAACAAACCTAGTCAAATAGGAGCAATGCTGGGGTAATAACATCAACCAAACCCCAAATTCCAAGTACATAAGAAAAGCGCAATTTTTTTTAGCATTTTCCACCAAACAAGTAAACACAAAACAAATTTCAGTCTAAAATTGAAGCACCTTTTAGGTTAGCTTGGCTGCAGAAGAACCTAATCTGATAAAAATTCAACAGATCAGTGAAAAACGACACAAAGTTATCGGTTAGCAACAGAACCTGGGATCCAAAGCTCGAACCTCTCCAAAAGCCGGGAGAGAGCAGAGAGAAAATACGTACCTTTTATCTCCTCGGCTTCGAATTTCCCAAAGGAGCAAGAGAGGACGGACAGGGGCAGATTTTTCGCCGTTTATATTGGCGAATTGCAGCTCAAATGCCCCTTGCTTTTTGCGGTATTTGCAAAATTGCCACTGATCTCGATGTTTTGCCGGAGAAAGCGATCATGTGATGTGAACAGCTTTTAGTTCGTGCTCACGCGCTTTCCGTTTTTCTGCAATGCAAACGTTATTATGTAAAAATAGGGTATTACTATTTATCGTCCCCAAATCAATTTCACCACCCCTCATGACGTCGTTTGTCAAGAACTAACTTCAAAAAAATTATCTCTCTAAAATTTTGCTCTGGGATCGATCGATCGATCAAAGTTGAAAAATAATTTAAAAAACTCGTAAAATATGACGGTTGACGAATTAGAAGCATTAGAAGGCTCGGGATAGGTAAATATTACGTAAAATCTGAGGAAAAATTGAGTTAAAATTGAATTTAAAGAACTCAACCGTGCACGGGACGAAACGTTTTTGCGCCCGCACTATTAGTCACCCAGCACATGTTGTATAATATAATAATAGTATATCAATATATATATATACTCCGTTTCTTTTTATTCGTTACACTTCACATTTTTCACGCATTTTAAGGATGATCACTTTTTCCAAAAATATCATTGGCTCCACAATATAATAACAATCACACCACACACACAAAAAGTCAAATAGTGGGGCTCATTCCAAAAATACCCTTCATTTCACCACAAAAACTTATCCAAAAAAGAAAGTGTAACAAATAAAAAAAAACGCTAAAAAATGAAAGCGTAACGAATAAAACGAAACGGATGAAGTATATACCTTTGAATTTTTTCCAAACACATGATTCGAAATCGGAAGTGGGATTTCATTTCACTTATCTATATTATGTATGCCTTTTTTTTATAAAGTCGATACCAATAAATTTGGTAGGTTAATTAGGGAGAAAATATAATATTTTTAATAAAAAAATTATAAAAATAAAATTGAAAATTATTATTTTAAAATAGTCAAAAAAAATAGAAAATAGCATTATTTTCATGAAAGGGAAGTATGGGATTACTAAGGATTTAAATTTAAAACCTTAATGTAAAATGTAAATGATCTGAAAATTAAAAATAGTATAACCTAATCATTATTTATCATCTCATTTGTGTCCTTTTTATATATTTTTTATTATAATACTCCCTCAATTCATTTTTACTTAACACTTTAGAAGTCATTACGCATATTAAGAAAAATGGTAGAATTATCAAGATATCCTTTTTTAATATTAGATAAAAAAAATGCATTTATATTTATTGTAGTGTCTATGAAAATTTAGAAAATAACTTCGTACTGTAGATAATTGGAGTCATGCCCCAGATTTGTGGCTGATAATTGAGAGACTTTAATATGGTTCGATTAGAGTCATACCTTTCTCTATTGAGCGTGGAATGTGCATCCGATGCATTGGACCGAAGGGTGGCTTTTGGGTTGATGCGCCTTTTTGGATGCAATTTGTTGATTTTATAAAATCCTTTTGTTTCAAAAAAAACTTAACACTTAAGTATTAAGACATCTATAAAACTAGTAAAATACTCCTATTAAATATTGTTGTTTTTTCTATTAATACTAATAAATTACATTGTACACAAAAATGAAAAAAATTACCTTAAAATTTGTAAAATAACATAAATACTACCTTTATTATTCTAAAATGAATTTAAATCCGAAGCAAGTGAGTGCTATTTTACTAATGCCAAAAATTATTGATCTAACAATTTTTTTGATCCATAATTATGAGTATGTTTGGCTATTAATTTTCTGGTCATTATGTTAGCTAATAGGTGACAGCTAGCTAATTATAATTAGTTGATTTGCATATTACGTTTTTTTTATTTGTGATTAGTTTTGTATTTTACCAATATTTTTTTATAACAAATGAAAAAAACGGAGACATTAAAGATTGTATCAAAATATTTAATAAAATAATTATTTATTTTATATACATATATATATATATATATATATATATAATCAAATCTAAATTACTCCATCTTTCACAATTAAAGTTTTGAGTGCCTAATTTTTAGTTCAAAAAAACTATTCCATGTTTACTAAACACCATACTTATTATTTAACCAATTAAACATTATAAAAGTTGTCTGAAAATGCATATGTCGAACGCCTATTGGTTCAAAAGTCATTGTCATGATTGCATTTCTGACACGCGCGAAATGGTGCGAGTGGGAAAGCCCATGAGGGAATTGTGGGGCAGAGCAGCAGGTGACCGAAGGTTAGTCCCTGTGAGCCGTCGGATCGGAAACTCCGATTTAAATTGGTGTAACGGTGTAAATGGGGGAGATCACTTTTAAATGCTTTAATTTTTAATAATACTAGTTATTAATTATTTATTTGAATAATTGAGCATTCATTTCATTTAAAATACAGTAGTAGTACATAATTTAAACAAAAAAAGGGAAAGGCATATGGAAGAAGAAGTAAATAAAAATGCACCCGGAGTAGGATAAAAATTATTGCTCGCCGGTCTCCTCCAATACTTAAATAGGAGAAGTAATAGAAGTAATTAATGGTGTTGGTGACTTGGTGCTATAATTATAAATGAATGAAAGTAGGTGACAACTAGACAAGCTTGGTCCGGAAATCTGAATCCAGTCAGAATCAAGATTCCCGTGCCGCTATTCACTCACTAATTCCCAGCTAGCATTCTACTCAAATCTATAAGCCCTTTTTGCTTTCAAATTTTTGAATAAAGCTAGCACCATTCAAAATTATTGCATTGTTCAAACTTCAAACCACTATTCAACAATCAACATGTTAAAGTAAATGTGTTCGCGGGGCAGTGGTTTGAGTTGAGTGAACACATTAACCGAGTGAGGGAAGTGGCATGGCCAAGCGTAATGGATTTGACTTATTAATAAATTCATCACCTATAATGTAATTTGCGAGAACGTTGAATTATAAATAAGAATTGTAGCGTAACCATCAAGGACATAAATTTGAGATTACAAACCTTGTAAATTTGTGTTTTTGTTTCTTCATTTTTGCTTTTGTTTTCCTGTTTTTACAACACAACGATTGTGGAGTATTCATTAGGTGCATATATCATTTTTTTTTTATGTTACTAGAATGGTAAATTTTGACTCATTTTAAATTTTATATATGCTCGTAGGTGGTTTTCAAGATACAACCATTTTATTTTTATTTAATTTTTTTCTCTTGTAAGAGTTTGCAAAATACAGTAATGTTATCAAGTGCAAGTGCTTGATGTTGGAAATATGTGTGGCTACAGACGGAAAATAGAATCAAATAAAGAACATATAATTTGTTCAGGGCTTGCATTGGACGAAATTTCCTTAAAACAAATTCGTCACGTCTTGATTGTGTTTGAGACTCAATCAACGTCTCTCTTCCAAAATACAATGAACACGTGAATTAGTTTCATCACAAAAGCTATTCACCGCGAACCAAATTTTATAAAAACTAATGAACACTCAATAAGTGATTTGTATACTAACAAAGTTCAGCGGAGGACTAGTGAGCCTTGGTGAAAGCCAGCTCTTACTTCGCCAAGCCTGTGACCTATCACTAAGGCTTGAGAGACTTGCATTACTGGGATCCTATTCACCAACCATAGTTCTCTTCATTTGGCGTACATTTGTATGAGAGCTATTTCTTTTTTAATTCTTTTAACTCCCACTATAAGTGCTCACACTAATAATGTAGATAAATTTTCATTCTTTATTTAATGTGAGATGCGCAATTTTAAGTTTTCTTTAATATTTAATATTATTTTTATAATTTATTGAGAACTCACATATAATATAATTATATACATAAAAAAAATATATTTATCATTCACATTGTAATAAAAAAAAATCCAAACACTTAATTTACTTGCAAAAAGTAAACTTAATTTAATTCACATCTATGTTGGATTAAGAAAATATCCTGTTTATCATACATTCAACTAAATTATTAAAACTAGCTGAGGTTCAGGTTTTACTGTAGCTGACCACAAGAATCTTAATTGACACGAATGAAGTACAGGATGATGTAATGTGCTCCTACTTGAGGAGATTGACATAATTACATAAACTTTACCCAATTGACATATAGCTCATGAGTTGTAGCTCTAATTACAATAATTGATGTGGTCCTGTATCTTTTTTTAACATTTAAAAAATTTAAATTGAAATTAATTAAATGACAAGTATTTTGTTCATTTTGTGCGTAACATTTATTAATTTAATGCATGACGTTAATTATACCCGTTATCAAATAAGTCAAAAGCATAGTTTCTTGTTGCTATTTTCTTGTAGTATCACTTGTTTATCAATGCTTTAAGCACTTGATAATAACAATAATAATAATAAGAAGAAATGGAAATAAAATAATACTACGTACAAAGCAATTCATAAAAATGATTGTTCACAGAAAAGTGACATGTTCATAGTCTGATCACATAGCATGTCTGAAATAGGCTATCTGAATTGTAATTAATTACAATCTTCCCCCCAAAAAAATATACTTCCTCCGCTTCATTATTTCTGTTTCACTTCTCTTTTCACGCTTACCAATACATAACTTTAATCATTAATATTATTAATTATCAATAGGTAAAAAATATATAAAGTTGATATTTTGAATCTACTCATTAAGATGAATCTAACAAGACCCCATATGACTATATTTTTTCTTAAATATAAGACATTAATGATAGTCAAATTAGAGTGTGTGAATAGTGTAAAAGTTAAAGTTGAGTAAAAAAAACGAAACGGAGGTAGTAATTCACTACAGTGAAAATTTCCAAAACTGACTATTATAAATTTAATTGGTGACAAAATTAACAAGTGGATACATTGGTATCCAAAAAGTAGATACACGTAAAAATAATGGGATTGACAAATAAAAGTGATTTGTGTAATTTATAAATATTTCAAAAGCATGAATTTAATGTAAAATGGTACTTCTTCCATTTTTTTTTTCTTTTTTGGAAGAAATTTTTTGTTTCAAATTTTTTGTCTTTTTATAGATTTCAATATAAAATTTATTTAGTTTTCTAATTTTGCCCTTCATTTCTTTAATCATTAGTTTGAATATTAATATTAAAATTTATATATAAGGACAATCTTATGAATTACATAGTTTTCTTAAGATGCGTGTAAATGTCTTAAAAGACAAATAGATTGGAACGGGTGGAATACTATTATTCAATTTGATTATCTGATCAATACTATGACTTGAGTTGATTTTGTGAATATGTGTTTGGTCTTCATAACGCGTTTGTGGAGTCTTACCTTGAAATTTTGAATCAGTCTTTGATGTATGAAGTTGCACAGAAATGCACTTGAGGTGAACTATGAAAACTTTTGAGAGGGGCTTTCGGGCATATCCCTCCCAAAGATGATTTAGGTTCTTAAGGAGTTTGTGTTTGATGATCTTTGCTGGGTACCTTTGATATTGATCATCTTGAACATGATATGAGTTTTCCAGCATGTGGTCATGTGGATTGTTCTTTCGACTTTGGTTTGAAATTTTCAATTTGTTGAAGTTCTTATTTTAGGACTTTATTATACATATCTTAAAGTGTCTTATGTTAAAATTAGAGGTCCTAACTCCTCAATTTAAGATTGTCTTATTTTGATTTTTGTTTTCTTGAAATCAAATTGTGTATCTGCACATTTCAAGTTTTCATTTTAATGAATTGTTTTAACCTCGTGCCCTACATATGTATACCTACCTTTTGAGTATACTTAGAGCCTTAAACCTATTCATTTCATTCATGCCCTGTTTGAAGCTTAATTTGCATGCATTTGTGTGATTTGTGCTCTTATTTGCTTGCATTCGAGGTGGTTGTGATCCGATGCTTGAATCTACTCTTAACCGACTTAAGAATTGAGGGTTGAAAAGGGCGTGAGAAATACCTAAGGGCAGTGGGAAAAAAAGAATGTTTGGTGAGGCTTAGTCTAAGATTTCTTGAAAATTCACTTTCAAAATGTCATTCGATGATGGTTGTTGCTACTACAAGTCCGATGGAGGTTGCTACGAGTATGATTATGATGATGAAAGGGTACTTTGACGAGGAATTCGAGTGTGGAGGAGGATATAAAAAGGAAGAGTGCTATGACTTAGGGGTGTATGATCCAAATTATGAAAATGAAAGATGTGGCAAAGAGCAATCTTGTCAAAATGAAAGTTATAAAGATGATCTAGATTGGGATTATGACTTATACAAATCAAAAAAATGATCAAGAACATAATGAATGGAGTTCCATGGATGAATAGCATGAGCTAGAAACTGAGGGTGAGTTCGAAGAATAATAAGTTTTGTACAATGAACTAAATGATTCTACATTTCATTTGCCACATGGACAAGTGTATGGTGTTTTTTATGATCCGTATAATTAAGGAAAATCATATTCCACTTATGGGTCGTCATGTACATCATCTAGCACTTATGACTTTGAATATTCTTCCAAGTCCTACACTTCGAATGATGAAGATGATGAAAGAAAACTTAGGATGATGGAGTCGAGGATTCCATTGTTCTGTGGAAGGTCAAGTCCGAAGAAATTTCGTGCATGGAAGAATAAAGTTGATCGAGTACTTTCATCATGTACTCCGCAACAAGAACTTGACACTATCTTTAGATGTCTTACATCACGAACTAAGGAATGGTGGAAATGAATGGGACGTTGTCTTCATCTTACTTCACAGGAAGACCTTAAGAAATAATTGAGGATGATGTATACCCTAAACATTCGAAGCAAATAAAATATGAAAGGTCTGAACAACGTAGAAGAAGTTTCCAGAACAGATAAGTATTCGAGAGAATCAAGTAAAAGCAAAAGATAAGGATTATATTCATATGTCAAACAATATTAATTTTATAATGAGCAAGTTTGAAAAGACAATTAGAATATTTGAAGTATTGATAGAAAAACGAAAGGAGGAGAAATTGAGAGGAAAGAAAACGAGAGATTGAGAAAAAAATCGAGTGAGAGAATGAGTGAAGAGATAAAAGCAAGAGAGAAACAAATTGCAAAATGTGAGAGTGAGATCAACACTACAAGAAAACCGGCAACGGGGGAGGAAAAAGTGTTCATCGCCACAGGCGACGAACAGGGCGAGAAAATCTTTTCCTCGCCCTCGGGCTACAAACCGTGCGAAGAAAAAGAATTTCCTCGCCCTTATGCGACGCATCGGGCGATGAACACTTTTTCCTCGCCCTTGGGCGAGGAAAAATTGTTCCTCGCCATCAGGCGACAACTCGGGCGAGGAAAAGCATTTTCCTCGCCCCGATTTTTTAAAAAAAAGTAAAAAAATTAAATAAATTTAATTATGATTATACGTGCTGCGTCAGAGTGGAAACTTCGGAAAGCCATAACTTGGTGTAGAAAACTCTGTTTTGGGCATTTTTTTTTTTTATTTCGGGTGCTTCGAAAAGATCTACACACTACAAACTGCCTCGAGAAGATCTACACACTGCAAAATGCCCTATTACGTGGGGCGAGGAATAGGGCGAGGAAACTGCCCCTCGCCCTTGTCCGAGATTATTGTAGTGCAAAAGTGAGTTGAGCATTAAGAATAAAAGCTTCAGAGAAGTAAAATGTGATCCGAGTGAGGTTCAAATTGAAAAAGAAATAGTGTGAGAGACATAAAAGTGCATTGAAGAGTATGAGTTAGATGAGAGAAAAAAAAAGTGGAAATAATTCTTCTAACTCTAATTTCTCTAACAATTATTGTCAAACTCATTTTAATGCATATTATAGTGTGTGTTCTACTTCATTCGTTTTAGAATGATCGCACCGTTTGCATAGTAAACACTATTTACATATTTTAGTTTAACTATTATTTGTGACTTATACTTAAAAAAATAAATAGTCATGTTGGGTCTTCTTAGATTCGTCTTAATGAGTATTTTCAAAATATCAACTTTATATATTTTTTACATATTGATAATTAACGATATTAATTGTTAAAATTCTGTATCGGCAAACGTGCATGCTCTAAACGTTACAATCTTTATAAAACGGATGAAATCTTTTACAGGTTGTCAGTAAATTGTATATAAAAAAAAATATTAGAAATGGTAAAAAAATCAATTAAAATAAAAAACTCCAACATATAATAAAGTCATTGCATAAAAGAGATATTAAATTTGTAAATATGAGAGTTATTTGTAAATTTAATTTTGGAAGTTATTATATGTTGAAAATCTTTTTGAATGAAAGTGAAATGAAAAATTTAATGTTGAAGTTATTTGTAAATATGACAATCTGGGAACTGGGAACCTGAAGCTAAGATATGGGATTTGGCATGGAAATTTAATGGCCCACAACGATTGAGCCAGTTTATTTGGCTTGTACTGCATGGGCGATTACTTACTAATCAGGAGCGATACAGGCGGAATATGACTGGATCGGCTTTGTGCAGCTCTTGTGGAGTGGAGGATGAGGAGCTACTCCATGTGCTTCGAAATTGTACAGTAGCCAGGGCGCTGTGGGACGTGGTGGTGCCGCCATTGGCAAAGCAGGCCTTCTTCTCGATGCTCCTCACGGATTGGATCCAGTCCAATATCCTGAACACACTCCAGATTATAACGTATGAAATGGAATGGAGTGTGATGTTTGCTGTCATAATCTGGAAATTATGGGCAGCGAGGAAAGTGTTTGTCTTTCAAGGGGTTCGACTGTGCGAGAGAGGCTATTGATGCAGTGCATTGCGTGGGATCGCGACATTCAGAATACCAACGAACGGAGAAATATGAGGCAGGAAAGGCAGAGTAATAATACGAAGTGGCATGCGCCCCCTGTTGGCTGGACCAAAATCAATGCGGATGGAACAGTGGACCGTGGAGATTGTGGTGCGAGGGCTGGAGGCGCGGCAAGAAATTACGAAGGCCATTGGGTGTTTGGGTTTCATAAATTGATAGGACGGTTTATGCCACTTGAGGCGGAGTTTTGGGCCATTTGGATTGCGCTGTATTTGGCTTGGAGAAGAGGCCTTCAAAAAGTTATTATTGAAAGTGACTCTTTGTAAGCGATTGAAAGCCTGAGTGGAGAAACTTACCCAGACCGGGAGAGTGGAATTGTTAGAAGGATTTTGGACATGAAGGATAAGTTTGTGGCGGTGCAATTCTGGCATACGCCACGGGAAAGGAACACGATGGCTGATGCAATGGCCAAGCTGATGCTCCCACTGAACTATGAAACGCTGGTGTTTGAAGAGGTGCCGGATCAACTGAGAAGCACGATGATGGAAGAATACCCTGATTTTCAGAGCTAATGTTTCCTTCTTAGGGCTCGCACTGTCTTTCAAAAAAATATGACAAAAAAACATAAAAAATGAAAGAAAACGATATGTAGGGAGTATTATTTTTATAGTGAAAAACAGAGTTATGGGTGAAGATGAAATATTGTAGTGGACTATATTTTACACTGCAGCAACAGAAAAAAAGTGTTGCTGGTAGGAGATGTTTTTAAAAAGTGTAATCGAGTTATTCGGGTTGTCCATGTTGCATGTTCACATCAAGCCCTCTTTAAAACTTGTTTTGATTTCATCTGTAAAGAACCTTTAATAATTCATATATGACATTTTCTTTGATTCGTGAGAGTGATTATCAAATATTGTCAAGAAGCTTGGGAGTGTTTATCTGTTCTGTATTGGTTTATGACATCCCTTGAATTTGTAGGTAATTCAAGTAGCCTTATATTATTTTTATGCATGTTTATGTTGATTGTTACCATTGGTAATTTTGATTCGTTAATTACACCAGAGGGAATTACCCACCCCACAAATACAAAAAGGATAAAGAAGAAGGAAATGAATCGGTGGAAATCGAACTCTCTACCCTAAAGTTGAGAGTCATGGTTAAGTCCTATCCCTTTTTTAGGCAAAAGAATTGAGTAATTATCTAACCTTTTTTTTTAATTAGTTAAATTTTATATTTATTTTTTCTTTTAAAAATTTTATGCCGATTTAAAGAAATTTAAATAAAAAAATCCAGTAAAAATGCCAAAAAAAAAAAGGAAAACAAGTAAGCGTAACCCTACTCGGTAACTCCCAGTGTTTTTCAGCCCACAAAGGGGACAAAGCCTGCTCCGCTGCTCGCAATAGTATATATTCAGAAGTTGAGCCCCAGATTTGAAGGCTCCGCCCGAGCAAGCTACCGTCAGATATTTTCCCCGTTTCTCCCATCCTGCAAGGAGGAACAAAATCCAATCAGTCGACAGAAACATGGATATGTCCAGCGATTTTGATCGCCTCCTTTTCTTCGAGCACGCTCGCCAAACCGCCGAGGCTTCATATGCTAAGAACCCTCTTGATGCTGATGTTCGTTCACTCTCCTATGAACCCTATGTTTCGCTGTTTCCGTTTCTTTGTGTCTGTGCTTCTTGTTTGTTTATACGTTCAATTATTGTTCCATTGGTTATTGTAGAATCTGACCAGATGGGGTGGAGTGTTACTGGAGTTATCGCAGTTTCAGAACGGTGCTGAATCGAAGAAAATGGTTCAAGGTGCGACTATACTTTGCTAAACCGTTTGCATCTTATGCCGTTGCCTTTTTTCATTTTGTTTTCGCGTTATTTGTTTATTTTGTTGGAGACGTAGTTGAATTGTTTATTTATGTATGTGAAACTAATGATGTGGAAATGGTTCTGAGTTAATGGAATTGATTCTATTTGTATTGTTTAAATCCAGATATATGAATAACGCATGCTGATAAGTGATAATCAAATATTCTCTGTTGTGCCGTATGCACAATGGACGAGTTTCTTTGGCTTGTATCCAGTGTGTACAGGTGTACGAAAAATCAAATTTATGTGTAGATCACTAAGCTTGATTAGCTTAATTTTGTGCAGATGCCATAGAGAAACTAGAGGAGGCAATAGTTATTAATCCTGAAAAGCATGATGCACTCTGGTGCCTTGGAAATGCATATACTTCGAATGCATTTCTCATTCCGGATCTTGATGAGGCCAAGGGTCACTTTGATAAAGCAGTCCAGGCCTTTGAGCAAGCATTTGAACTGGTACAATAGTTAAAGATGAGTTTCTGTTTTTTTGCTTTTATATTCCTTGCTGAAATTTTCTCTGCCCACCCTATCGATTGGTGCAGGAACCAACAAATGAACTCTATAAGAAATCTTTAGAGGTGGCTGCCAAGGTATTTCTATCCTGCTGGAAACTCTTCCCATCATGTGTATTTCGTTTATTATCAGAAAATATTCCTTGTTACCTCTATGTTTTTATGCTATTTATTTTGAGATACTCCGAAATAAGATGAAGTTGTAGTGTTGTCCTAAATTCTAAGATGTGGTATTATGTTCTGGTGTTGAGCATGAGTTGTGGAGTCCATTTTGAGAAACACATTCTTGGGTTCTCTTGTTGCTGGATCTAAAATTAGTAGTTTATATTTTGTTCTTTACCATTTTTCATTTTTTCTTCTCAGTGCCTTGGGTTGACTAATATCTTTCATTATTATCTCTACTCCTTAATCTGTTACATCCTATTGCCTGTGGTGACTGTATTTTATGTCTGGATTTCTGAATGCTGAATCGTGAGAGTGGATGGTGTGGGTTACCCCATTGTTTGCCTCATGCCTTGGAAGAGGTGTCTCATTGTTTTGCTCCTTGCCCCCTTCATGAGTGCCCTAGATTCGCAATAGGAGGCCCTATTTTGTTGAAGTTAGGGTTTGAATGTCTAGATGATGATTCGTAGTCATGATAAGTGCATTGTGCACATTATATATGATCTTATATTTTATATTCCCTTTATTCCATAATCTTTGCTTCATTTGGGTGGTAGCACAATTTTTAAAGAAGTAAGAGAAATGTGATTTCTTCTTAGTGGAAGGGGAAAAAACATAGTACTTTTTAATGACAAGAGGAAAAAGTTGGCAAAAGAGGTAATGAAAGCAACTATTTTGACTTATCCAAAAATGGAATATGGATCAACTAAATTGTAACGGAGGTACTATTACACACACATATATACTTCATCCGTTTTCAATTATTCGTTACACTTTCCTTTTTGGTTGTATTTTTTTAGTGGTTACACTTTCCTTTTTGGGTAAGTTTTTGGGGGTGAAATGAAGGGTATTTTTGGAATGGGCCCCACTGTTTGACTTTTTGTGTGTGTGGTGTGTTATTATGTTGTGGGGCCAAGGGTATTTTTGGAAAAAATGATCTTCCTTAAAATGCGTGAAAAAGTGAAGTGTAACGAGGAATTGAAAACGGAGGAAGTATATAATATTTATATTGTTAGTGGCAAATATGGTGTGCTTCAAGCATGTGCCTACTGCCTGCTGCCTTCTGCCATGCTTTTGCTTCATGGCATGCTATGCGTCTTTACATTAAGAACTGTTGGTCAATAAACATGGTTGTATCACCTTGTTTGTCATGTATTGTATGGACTTATTCACCCATATTCTTTTATGCTTTATCAAGGCTCCTGAGTTGCATGTGGAGGTTCACAAGCATGGTTTGGGTCAACAGGCTATGGGACCAAGCTCTTCATCATCCTCGAGCACAAAGGTGAAGTATTTAAGTTTGTTGTTATATCTGGGTATTGTTATTATTCATGTAAGCACTTTGGATATCATCGTCTGATTGGGTTCCAGGCTTGTCTTTCAATGTGGGGTGCCGTTGAGTTCACTCTATTTCTAATGAACACATCCAAGTCTGAAGTCTTGAAATAAAATTCAACTAATGCACCTGCCATTGCTTGCCAATTCATTCTGGGTGGTCGGTCTAAGCCAAAAGAGCTTAATTCATATTATTTTCTGAATTATAGTTTAAAGTTGTTTCTCAGCAGGTGACAAGGTATTCCAACCTCATTACTTGCATGTGAATAAATGTATGATCCCTGCCAGTGTCCTTATTAAGTTTGCAGCTCCAGCTCTGTTTTTACCGCCTGCGACCTTCAGCCTGCTACTTTGCATTTTGTGTGTGTGGTGGCTATATTTGAGAATTTTTTGTTGAAGGATTTCAGAGTCAATTTTATTATTTATAATTATTATTCTTTTAGTGTTTGTGTTTCCTCGGGTCCCTAATCATTTGTTTCTTTTAGCTCGGGAATATACTTACGGATTTGATTAATGGTAGTTTGGCAGTAGCATCCTTTGTTGGACCTCTTTCTTGTTGATAGCATGCCAAATTGTTGAATGGATTCAGTGTGTGCCTCATTTCCTGCAGAAACAGAGTGCAAAGAAGAGCAAAAGTAGCGACCTCAAGTATGACATATTTGGATGGGTGATACTTGCAGTTGGCATTGTTGCATGGGTGGGGTTCGCAAAATCTAATTTGCCCCCTCCACCTCCTCCCACAAGATAAGTCCTGGCATTTTCTTTTTGTGCAAGTCAGCTGGGAATCTTGACAAAGAGGAGTTTTCTTTGTTTAGTTGGGATTATCCATCTAGAGAACACCCGGTTTATCCTTTCTAGTTGAAATTTTGGCTTAAAAGTCATCAATTATTGTAATGAATCATTTAACAGAGCTTTTGTATTTTATCTTTACCATTCGTGATTTGCCTCATAAAGTTGTAGAAGGTTCTTTCTTTTTAAATTATTATTATTATTATTCTTATCTAAATATCATTTACATTTGAATCTGTTGTCAATGTCTGTGAGAGCTAGCAAAGAGTTCATCTTTTTGGCTTTTATTTGGCTGGGATGTATCATATACATCTTTGATGGCGCTCATTCAGCATATGGAGGATGTATTTTTTCATGGATTTCTATGCTTTGGGGTTTTGCTGTGTTTGATATAGTGCTGTGTTTACAAGTTCATTTACAAACTACTATTTTGATCTAATGCTTTACTTTGGTTTCTTGTATATAGTCTGCCTTCAGGTTTTAAACATGCATTTTCATTTTGTCACAATCTAAATGGCTAAACCTGAGTATGGTATTAGCTGTGTGCCTTTAGTTTGCTGCTCGTTACCCTTCTCGTTTAGTTTTCAACTATATATGACTTGAATTTTCTTCTCGTCTGTCTTTTTTAAAAAAATGTTTATGTATGTGTCGGGTTTTGCATACTGTTGAATGTGTTTTTGGTTTGTCTTTTTTTTTTTTGTAGGCCAAGGGTGCAATGGGATTGTCTGGTGCTCTTTACTTTATGTTGTGAGAAATATCTGAAATTCTGAATGCATCTTTATGGGTAGACCATTACAATGCAACCTTGTGAATTTTGTGACAGGTCCTAAATGTGTGATTATAGTATTGCAGTAAACTATCTGAAACCGTAATCCACTTAACGTCCTGCTCCTGCATAAACTTTACATTTTGTCATTAGTTACCTGTCCCTTCAAATATTTTTATGCACACTATCTCGACCGATTTTCATTTTAAGTTGCATGCGTCGTGTACTTCTGCAAAAATTACCACATTTGGCTTCATGTGTTTTCTAAGAAAGGAGGTTTTGGAATTTTTGTGATCGTCAAATAAATGAAATATTATAAATATTGTAAAAATTCTTAGAAATTAATGTTGCAAGTCGGAGACTAAATTTGCTATCAGTAGGATTGCTGTGTTAAATCAATTTGAAGGGGAATTTAGCAAGGAGATTCAAATATCTCATCAACTCATGCAATATATTCCATCTAAGATTTAATAGAACATTTATTGAATTTCGGTGGGAAGTTGAATGGAGGTGTTTCGAGTACAAAAAATAATGAAAGATGGTTGAAAAAGGTGTTGAAATTTAAAAATATGGGGATTGAAGTTCATAACAGGCTAATGTTGGGGCCTTCCGGGTTTACTCAATTAGGTTTGATCTTATCTCGACAAATTAAGTAAAACAGTAGAGTCATGCATAAAATGCGTCTAAGTTCAATATATAGAAGCGATTTCTAATCGTTTAGCACTCAAATTGCTCGATGATGAAGAATTCGATAGTATTTTTATAAAAAAACTCCTAAAGTAAGATATATGTAATATTCAAATTTGATTTATTTATGATTACATTAAACATGAATTGTTGGACTATGAAGTTCGAGCTGAGTTTGAATTTTTGATATTTAAAGTTAAATGACTCTACCCTTCTCCTTATTGTCTCAAAATAAAATCTTATGGTATGGAAAATTTGGTTCGCATTTGGTTTGGTGTTTACGAAATTTTTTTTCGATACAGATATTCTATAAGAACATATTTTTTCTATTTCTTCAAAAAGATTTCCCATTTTTTTATTTGTTGTCTATGATTAATATAAATAAATTCTAGTTGATGATTTTATATAATTATTTTTGTCTTGATGACAGATTTATTTTAAAATTCACATTAAATATTTTTTTAAACTATACTTACTATTTATATTTTTTCAATATTATCTAATAACACATTATTTTATTAAAATATATCCGCACATATCTTATCTCATCTTATATTTTACATAATTTCAAAAAGGATTTTATTAAACATCATTATATATTTTCATGTGTCGCTTTGCCAAAATAATTGACAGGACGACGCCTGGAAAAATGAAGTTAACGTTTCAGGAACCTTGAACACAATTTTTGCGCACCGAGACCCAACCAAACGCGCTCTTGGTTACCCTTTCTCTTTTGTTTTGCCAAATATAGGTGTTATTTTTAGTTTTTCTTTTTTGGAGGAGAAACGGCGTCGTGTGGGTCACACCAGCAGCAGCACCAGTCTTACATTTTGGTGGCTGTGGTCTCTTCTAATTCACATTCGGACATTCACTTGGCATTCTGAGTTTTAGTTCTGGACATCGTAAGACTGTAAGAGCGGAAGAGCCGATTGAGACGTTGTTTTCAAGCTCACCATTCAATAATGGATTTTCAGAATTCGGGAATGCTTTCCAGAGACCAATTGCTTTTTCTTTTTGATCGATTTGCCTCTCTCACCTCACAACCTGGTCGTTTTAGTATTTCTTTTGGCTAGTTCATATCTTTCAACTTAATTCCGTCAATGATTCTTTCTTAACACTTGGTTTCTGTTGCAGAGGTGAAGAAACGGATTGCCGATGCCGTCAGCGATAAGCAAGTAAGTTCTATTTTTGTCGAATCGCTCAGATTTGTGCCCTTTGATTTTCTTTTGATGAAAATACTCAGTGTTTGAATATCAGTTCGTCATCTAGCTATCTGTGGTGGAAATTAGAGACACCGGACTAGTATTCATATATATTTTGTGAGATTGTGTTACATTTTGCATTTGGAATGTGATGAAATCTTTAGAGGTAATTTGGTCACTGACTGAAAATTTGAACTTGTCTTCTGTTATTGTCTGAGGTTATTGTAGTTTATAGTTAAAAGTTTTGTCAATTTGATCGACAAGAAATCGAAAAACTTTTAACCCATGAACAGGACCTGCTTCTAATTGAAAGTAAGTAATTTCAGGAGGCTGTTGCAGTAACTACTGCAATACAAGAAGATATCTTTTTGGAGATGGGAGTTGGTAAGTGGTTCTAGTTGGAAAAGTTCATTGCTAAGCTTTTTGGCTGAAAATTTGGCTTTGAGTGTTTTCTTTTCTTCGTGAAAATCTTGTTTCTCATGCAATGTAAAAATGGTTGGGACTAAATTTATTGGCTGGTGGATGGAAATTGGTAAAGATAGGATCTTTGGTTGCTACTAGTGGTTGAAACACTGACTATAGTCTTTATAAACAAAATTCAAGTTCCAAAAGAAATGTGATTTCAGGCGCAGTAATCTTGTCTTTTGGATTCCATGTGCATATCAATGTTTGGGTTTTTGCATACTTGCATTATTTGTGATTGAGAACACTTAACTTCTCTAACGCAGATCCACAGTTTGGCCTTTCTTGCTTGCGAAAAGTGAACCGGGACTATGAAAATGACCAGGATTTGATGATTCAGTTTTACCGTTTTGTGGCCAAGTAAGTGTAATATATCTAGCCATTTCATCTTTATTAATTGGGAACGGTTTAGGTATTGCCTATTGGTAATGCGGTAGTCAGCCCTTTTGGGTCATCAATGGACTTTATGGTGCTAATTCTGCACGGCGCTATTTGATGCATCAAACTACTCTTTCCCTTGAAAAGATCTCCGTCCCTCGCCTTGTGGCTAGATATATAGGACAATGCATAAACACAGGCTTTTGATGTTGTTTGTGTCACCTCACAAATGTAGCGTATCTGTCCTTGTGTGTTGTGAAAAATGGCATGACATTGACCCAATCAAAGACAATTTAGCTGAACATACTTTATTGACATGAAAGAGAGGAGTTAGTTTGTGAGGAAGCAGAGCTCGGGCCTGACAAATTTGCGGAAAGAATTGAAACGCAAAATTATTTACAAGAACAGGTATGCTCTTTTTCTTGGACCAACTTTTTTGCCCGGGGAAAGAGCAATGACGAATTTGGGTTGATTTATTCGCAGCAATTGGAGATGCTGAAACACATGCGCAATTTCAACTTGGATGATCAGTCTGCAGTCCTTGAAAAGGTGCGCCGTTGAAATTAGTTGGCTGTCCGTTGTATCCTAATGCACGATACTGTCGCTACCTTCTTTCATTTCTGTTGTCATAGGATCAGTGATCAAATTATTTGTACCTCAAATGTATTTAGTGGCTGTTGAGCTTCCCTGAGTGTGAACTGTAAAGACCTGTTTCGTGGCATTGCAGATCCAGCAGCAGATGGAAAAGGCAAACTTTGAGCCGGAGGCATCACTGTTGTCAGGTGATCAGATCCAGGACATTGTTAGAAGACGGGTGTCGCCTGTATTTCAGCCAAGATAACAGTGTCACTAAGTGGTGATAGATTCTACCTGAAGATCCGTAAAGCAGCTCCCACTACTTGCTGGTTCTTGGTTGCCGTGTTGTTATCTGTGCTAGTCTTTGCCATTGGAACGCCATGTTTGTTCTAATACATGTCTTCCCATGATTTCTATGCACAACTGTTGTAGCTTTGTAGTATTCTGAACCCTCGTGGGCATGGTGTCGCTTTAGAATATATGATGATCCTCCACCTCCATTTCTTTTACTGTGGATTGCTAAAATATAGCTGATTATCTTTTCTTCTGTATATTAAATGTTAGTGCACGGAGTGTGTTTCGATTACTAGTTACTAGTGTAATATAAAGTATTTAAACATTTTAGTCGAGTTGGTCCAAGGCGCCGGATTAAAGATCTGGTCAGAAAGGGCGGGTTACAAATGTTTCTTGTCGACACCTTCACACAGATAAAACCCAGCTTGGCCCAGAAATTTTGGGTTTAAGATTTAGTTTATAAATTCTTCATGTTGGGCCGTCATCTGCCTTGGCCCAGAAAGCCCACAGGCCCAATTTTTTTCCTATACTTTCACACGAACGAACCCGGCCGAATTATTCAGAGTCCAGAGATCTAGATTCTAGAATTTGTTTGTATTGGGGATATTTCAAATAATTAAAAATCCATAATTAGCTTACTTTGTCAGCAAATGAAACAGAACATCGAAAAATAAATAATAAAAAAATGAAACAACGAATTGAAATTTGGATAATATTCTGGGTCTGGGCTCTCGCATCATAGATCTCTGCTTTTCCAATTCCCAATTTGGTTTTGACTTGTGCCAAAGCCAAACAAAATACTAGAATCGCAGAACAGGGGACAAGCCGCCGCCGCCGCCGCCGCCATATCGATATGGATCCAGACGCCGTGGCAAAGGCCTTCGTCGAGCATTACTACTCAACCTTTGATGCCAATCGGGCCGGGCTCGCGGGCCTTTATCAAGAGGGCTCGATGCTCACGTTCGAAGGCCAGAAGATCCTGGGATCCCAAAACATCGTCGCCAAGCTCACCAGCTTGCCGTTTCAGCAGTGCCAGCATCAGATCACCACCGTTGATTGCCAGCCATCGGGCCCCGCTGGTGGGATGCTTGTTTTTGTATCCGGCAATCTCCAGCTTGCGGGCGAACAGCACGCGCTCAAGTTCAGTCAGGTAGTTATTCCAACGTCTTTGTGTTTGATTTCGCATAGAATAGAAGATTTAATACTGATATGATCGTTGCCCTGTTTTTGATTCGTTTGTTGAATTAGGGTTTTGTTCTCGATTAATTTGGTGGACCGGGATTTGTTACTGTGGAGTTTTCAATTTATTTTTGGTAAAAAGAATGCAGTTTTGTAGGATGATGTTCAGGTGCAATTCTTATACATGTAACATGATAATACTTTTAGTTTCCAGTGCATATATACATGTTTCTAATGTATCATCATGTTCTGCACTGCACCTTTCACAAAACTTGAAAGGTACTTTTAAAGTTGGGAGATTGGTTATCCAGCATTCTCTTAATTCCATGACCCTTATGGCTGGATGTTGTCATTGTTGATTTTGTTAGTCTCTCCATATATGAAATAGGATTGTCATGCTTAGAGAGATGTATTTTGCAGCTCATAGTCGATAGTTGGTAACTGA
>MAYD01435224.1:0-11262 GCA_001909325.1 Ruellia speciosa
CACGTTCTTCAGTTGGAACAAAAGTACCTGTCTGTCAAAAGGGAACTTGTTTTCAAAATTTGTTTGCAATGATTTTACAATACTTTGCATTTCATGGTATCACGTGATTGAGTTAGGAGCCATTTTCGAACCTTCCCCTTTCGGCAAGCGTGCATCTCATGGAATATTCTGTATTCCATAAAAATTTCCAGATATAACGAGATAATTTTCTTGTTGTCACTTTTTCATTAGTGTGAAACCAGATTCGAGAGTTTATCTTAGTCTTGGATGAGACAGGATAAATTCCGACTGCATTGCATGTGTGCGGAGATTTCAACTCCGTTAGTACTAAATGGGTAATTTCTGCATAAAGAAACCTTGGGTGAATAGATTTTAATTTCATGCAGTATTTTCAGCACTACAATTCAAGTCTTACTATTCTGCATTATTTTCGTGCATTAAATTCTTGTCTTTTCATTAAGGCATTAATTTCTGCATCATGTTTTCCATTCAGTAAACTCTGCATTAAATTCAGCATATTTTCTCGCTTTCACTAATAGTCACCCAAGTCATCTTTGTGTACTTAAGAAAACCGCGGGAGGACATGGGTTACTCCGTAGCATGGGTGTGTTTTGTCTCTAGTAGTTAGATCACCGATTTAAGGGCATAACTAACAACGAATTGGATGAGGGTTTGTTAGTTGCTGTTCTCTCACACACAACAAACCGGAAGTGTTGGACGACGCAATGGTTTGGTGCGTGTATATCTGAGAATATTTTCTGCATACCAAGTGTTCAAAACTGATAGTACCTGTCTGTTAAAGGGAATTCAGTCGAGAATACGCATTACTTCACAGCTGATCTAATTATTTATGCTAGAAAAGTCTGCATCTATTCAAAATTGGGAAATTAACTTCATTTCTCTCATTTCTTCGACTTCACCCTTTGTTCTGATTTCTAATTTGGAGTCCATATTAGTCTGTGCGTGTTGAGTCCATGAGTCATCCATATCTATTGCCGTAATAATTTTACTTGCTTCCTAGAGTAGATGTAATTAGCTTTTGTAGTATAAATTTATTTGCTTAATTTTACTTGTTTTCGTAGAATAAGTTTATCAGTTTTCATAGTCCAAGTTTATATGCTTTCTAGCTTTGTTTTTCAGTAATTGTGTTTATAGTAGAATTTGCTTGCTTTTCAGTAGTTTTAGATTTATTCCCATGCACCCTGATTGAGTAACCGAATCCAAAACTTAGCATAAAAATTAGGCGTGGGTCCTGCTTCTATCGCACATCCTCCAGTGGACGACCCGGTATTCACTTATAAATTCTGCAATTTGACCCCGTGCGCTTTCGGGTTGTGCCCAGAATCGCCTTACCTCTCATATTTATTCCATTCCAAGTGACAACCTTTTAATACACTTCATCCATTCCATTTACATTACATTCCATTTATCGAGAGGAAGTACTGTGGCATGTGATTAGTTTCATGGCGCCGTTCTGCCAGCACTTTTGTCAAAGTTTCAGTGAGTCGATTAACGGTGTTGCTTTCTTTACATTCTTTTATCGCTTATATCTGATTATCTCTTTATGTTGGGGACCCGTTGCTCAGCTGTAAACTGACCCCCGTTGCTTGTTTATTTTCTTACAGGTTCGAAGCTTGATCAAGCATACGCATTCGGGACTGGGACGAGTGTACTTTAGTCAGTGTCTATAGCAATTTGAATATTATTGTCTGACAATTGTTTACTTGGTTATGATGCTTTTGACTGGGCGGTGGTGGTGTGTGATACTCTGTATATTTTGGCATGTGTCTGATTACTTGTTACCATGTTATGAGTATGTTAATGTTTTCCTTACTCAAAATTTTACCTAATTAAGAATTGGGAACCCTACGTGTTATGCCTGTTTATGTGATTTGAGTCATACTTATCTTGTACTGGTGAGCCTAAATTAACTGGCCACTAGTTTAGGTTAGCCAGTGCGGCATGGCCCACCCACTGGACAGGGGAGGCGTTACATATTGTCTCCTGTTTCTTAGTGCTATTGAGTTTTAGATTCATTGCCATCATTAGAGTTACTCATTGTTGGAACTGAATTGGATATTATTGGAGTTAAAGATACAATTAACCTAGTTGTTGAATCTAGGGGTTGAATTGTTTAATTCATCTTTGTTTTGGTGAACTAGACTCTAGGCGATGGCCTTGGACGCATGTGAACCTGGTGGTGATAGGTTGATTATATTGAGAGGATGATTTTGCATTTAGGCTATTGAGCTTGTTACTTTATTTATGCCATTGATGCTGTTGAGCTTGTTACTTTATTTATGCCATTGATGCTATTGAGCACATCCTGTGTTATGGGGTAGTGGTGAGGCCATGCATGTTATGTCATGTTTGTGTTGCGTGGATGCGTATTGTGTAACACCCCGATTCCCGTAACCGGACGATGTTACCGCCACACCCAACTTACCTCGGGTTCTACGGCCTAATCCTTAGTAAGCTCGGTGCTCAGGCTAACCATGTTCTCTAATCCTATCACATCAGAGTACGCTGGATTTCAGGAAGGTAGTCCCCTCTGATCACAGCTCGACATACTAAATCTTACCTTAAAACAGTCAGTCACCCAAGTCACGCATATTCATAGAAAGATTCTATTACTAAAGAAACAAAATTGCCCCACGTCCGGGACGCGGCTATTAAATACAAGCCGATAAACAAAATGACATGAGGAATAAAATGTTAGACATATTCAGATAACTGAAATGCAACACATATACCAGTTAAGCAGATATGTCCGCTCATCCTCACCAAACCCAAAGGCGAAAGCCTTCCCCGTGTGAACTAGTGGCCTGGAGGTATGCCCTCAGGTCACTTGACACCTGTAAGCATAAAGCACAGTTAGTCGAAAAGACTAAGTACGTAACATACACAATAATGCACATGAGTATGATCGTGATATGAATTCCACCCTGAAGTCATTCCGTAATGCACTCAGAGGGTTTTAAAATCCAATGTGCCTTTATTCGAAATCATGCTGATTTATAAACCAATGCCATTTCTCAAACCATTCGCCCTAGACGCAACCCCAATTTAGATACAGCTCAGGGCAAGAGCCCTTAAATGCATGATCAGCTACTGTGGAGTGTCTCGGGGGTTTAAATCAAATCATCAGTGCAAACCGATGTCTGGTAAGCGGTATCCACCGTGCAAACCAAAGTTTTGAGAAGTTAATGCATAGATCCGTTATACAAGCAATCCACACTAAATGTATCACGAAGGAGTATTTCAGTGGATTTAAAATCTAAATGCATATATAACCCAAGAGAACCGTTAGGCAAATCATGCTGAACGAACTCCTAGGCTATGAGCAAACGATGCATAAAACAATATGCAAAGAACCCCGCACCGAGTGTATCTCTAAGACACACCACAGTGGTTTTAAAACCCTTTCCATACAACAATCTACCATGCAGCACGAATGATGACCCGTAATGTTATTCATATAACAAAACACAATGCAACATGAATAATAACCGATAACATGTTGTATGAAGCAAAGCACAAAGCGACATGCATGAAACCCATATATCCAAATCATGCGGCAAATCACAATGCAGCAAGATTAACCGTAACCACCTTATCATGCAGCACAACAATGCAGCAAGAATAATATAATACTGTAAGCTCAACCCTGTAAACAGTTAGCACATAACCAAATCCAATACTGTAAGCTCCTGCTAACAGCTAACACAACACATAACCAAATCTAAGACTGTAAGCTCCTGCTAACAGCTAACACAACACATAACCAAATAGAGTATATAACGACCGAGATAACCTGAACAACGGGGGGCTCCACCGACAGGCCCGTTGTCAAGTACTGAGTATGCTCAGGCAAGGCAGGCTGGAATCACCCAGGGCCGAACTATACAGCAAAGCATTAAGGTGTGAATAGGGACATGATAGGGTTATCAGTAAGCTCCAGATGCCCCTATCCACTATCACGGTTGGGTGAAGGTTAGGAGATCATTATAGCTAGCAGAGGACGCGAATCACCCCACACGTCCCAGCTAGAACTCCCTCATCTAATCTTGAATTACCGGTAAACCTTCCGAGGTGAAAATCCCGAAAGTAGACTAGGATTAACGTAGAATCAAGCTTCCCACGGGTGGACTTTCGAGTATATGACGATCAACCCATAGAGAAATGAGATGGTCGTCACTCTATCTTTCTCTTTACGTGATTATCCGTATTAATGAAGTATTCACCGACATTAATTTAATCACGTGGTGTCGGCTTTCTGAAATGCCTTTATGTCGGTCCGAAACAAGGAATATCTGTCACTCGCTCGGTTTCCAACAGGCTTACCAAGTTACATGCGATTCCATATTACATGCAAGATTCATTCGACCCCAAATGACTACACAAGCACGTAATTCACTTATTGGCACGTAACAGGTAATTCATACAAGGCACAGTACGAACATGCATTCCGATAAAGAAAGAAATAAATACGTCAAGTATACACATTGATGAAGAAAGAAATAAATACGTCAAGTATTTAAATTCCTAGACTAAGTACACCTAAGTCCTAGGTCAAAACGGGTCTTATGGTTGCCCAGTGTAGTCCGTACCGTTATCTACAGTCTTCTGGATCTTGACTGGAAAATCAGAAATCCTGACACTGATCGCTGCCACGTCACTGATTATCTGAAACCCGGAATAACTGACATTAATTCCCCTGAATCAATTATCCAACTCAAAATATTGTAATTTAATTGTTTGCCTAACAATTAAATTAAAATAGGAATCCTTTCATTTAATTGTTTCCTAACAATTAAATTTAATAATAATCCCTTAGATTATTATTATTATTCTTGTGGGATTTTATTTGTTTGGACTGCTCAGAGGTTTCAAGTGTAGTATCTGCAAATGCATCACTTGTCCATACCTCTCATCATCGCAGGGAACAAATAATTAATTTATTAAAAATTAATTAAGTGTCTCAATTTTTTATTAATCCCCAATTAGGAATTAATTAAGTCAATAGTCCAAACACCTAAGTCCAATCCAATTCTGCCGGCCCACTGAATTAATTAATTATTCTGCCAAGGCCCTATTTATTAATTCCACAAGGCCCAAGCCCGTCTGCCTCCTGAATCTGTCCATTAATTAATTAATTTCGAAGGCCCAAACTGCCAAGAACAGGACCCGGCCAGTACTGTTTCTGTGTGCCCATACTACTGAATCAATTAATTAATTACTTTAAAGCCCAGGCCCAACTGTCCAATTAACAAAATTAACCAAGCCCATCTCACTGTCTGACCAAGTCTGAATAAATTGATTTAACAAATCAGTCAAGGCCCAAACCGAGCCCATTTCCATTTAACCCTTCGGCCCAACTGAAATTAGAATCACAAACAGCCCGTATCACTTATTCTTTCATTCAGCAGATCAAGGGGTAAGAAACAAGAACACACACATGAACCAAGGATGAACATCACACATACTGCCAGTTCCAAAATCAATCAATAACCAAAACTGAACCAAAATCAACTCTCGGGGAACCTCAGATTGGTCTCGACTCGATCTCATCATCGGCTCTATCCGTATCCAATAAACGCCTCCAAACCCTTTTAATTTAATCCAAGAGATTGAAAGGGTGAAACAAGTATTGGACCTTAATAATCAACAAACTAAACTGACAGAAACAACCAAAACTGCATACCAGAACAGAACCTAAATTTAAGTTGGACAGAAACAGTCAAGCACTGCATCACCAAAACATCTCAATGCCTCCAAACCTTAATGGTAATAAGGGGAAACAAATGGAAATAGCTTTGGAATAAGATTCTGATTCAGACTGGACTCCAAACTTATCATCCTCGTCTCCTTACCTCAATAGGATTTGAGGGGAAACAAGGACTTCCCAACCCTCAGATCATAGATCCTTCATCGGGCATCGACAAATCCAAACATCACTTGACAGAACCAAACTGACACAGCAATAGAATCGAACTGGAGTACCAACACATCCAAGCATACAACACAAACACTGTCTGTCCTAACTGCAACTGCAACCAAAACACTGAGATGCTCATCTAAGCATAACCATCACAGAATCAAACTAACCATGACAGTACACAGTAGCTAAAACAGAACCAATATCAACTTGATTGCGCCTCCAACCAAGGCTTTGGGGTGGTACAATCGAGTTAAGACTTCCAACCAAAACATCATCGGATACCAAACTGAGACACCATCAAAACCAAACCAGCAACATGACCTTCACTGAATCAAACAGATGCAACAACAGAATCAAACTGTTAACAGAACCATTACTAACTTATCCCCAGCGTGTGTACCATCCAACCAAATTACTTTTGGTGGTTGCACATCACAACTTCAGCCCTCACATATCATCATCGGGCTTGACTGAACTCAATCTATAACAAGGCCACTAATCATCGGACATCCAAAACCAAACATCCATAACTTAACCAAGCTACAACAGATGACGGAACAGACAACAGAACTCACTGAAACCGGAACAAAACTGAAACAAGATCAGGGACCAACACAGAACCGAGTCACGGCAACCAAACCATCGAGGAACCCAAACTGAACCCCTGACCGAACCAACACAGAAAACTGTGACCGACACAGAACACAGAAACCTTCACCGAACCAAATCAAACCAAATCGGACATACCCAATACATCAAGACCTCATAATCGTACTCAAATCATCAATAATTCCATCAAGAACCCCAAATCGAAGAACTAGGGTTTGTGCATATTACCTTCGGCCGTAAGACTCCTCCGCCAATAATTGCACCAATAATTGAGCATCCCATCGAGGAGTGGGGTTGCTTCTCTTATTTATAGAAGCCATCCTCCACCGCCTCCAATTCTTCGACCAAACAGCCCAAGAATTCGACTTCACAGCCATGAAAATTTCAACCAAAATCACAACCACCGACCTCGCGGTTGCACGCGCGAGGTAATGGTCGAAATCCTCCAGAATAGGAACAAGAAACTTCGACCAATCTTGCAAAATAATTCGACCACAATTTCGATCGAAATAGGCAGTGAAGAAGAATAAAGAAGAAATGTCGAAAATTGCCTCTGTCTGAATGATTTCTCAAATGGAAACCTTGATTAAGAAATCAAGATTGGCCAAATAACAATTTGGTCCCTGCCCCTTTTTATTTAATTCAGTCAGGTCCTCAATATTTCCATTTAATGCAATTGGGTCCTCAACTTTTCCAAATCTTCAATTTTGGCCCTCTAACTTTCTGAAATTGCATTTCAATCCTTGAAGTTTCCAAACTTCACCCTTTGACCCCACAAGGTCTTTAATATTCCACTTCTATCCCGGGGAATATTATCTTCTAAACATCGCCCATTGCCACTATTGGGCTTCCTTATCCGTAATTGGGCTTTTTTATCCAACTGGGCCTAATTAATTATTTTATTCAAATCGATCCGTCGAATCCTTTGGGTCCAAATATCCTTAATAAAATTTCCCGCGTCTTGAAAATTAATTATTTTCCTATAATTAATTTCACAAAAAATTTTTACTCATTTTCTGTCGCCGGAAAGACTATTCTTGGCCGGAAAAGATTGTTCAGTAACATGGGATGTTACATATTGGCCCCCTTCAATTGTGCTTGCTTTCCGAAGCAGTTCTTTGCCAGTTGTGTGTGCTTGCCAATGTAGTATTGTTGGTATACCTGTACCGTTGTGTGTGCTTGCTAAAACAATTCCTTTCTGATTGTGCTTGCCTGTCGGTGAAGGAGCTGTGAGGCCACACTATTGCAATATTCCTTATCAACTGCGCGTGCTTTTTGATTTGGAATATTGCGGGATCGAGTCGTGGATAGGTAGAGTGCACTTAGATTTTATTTACGTATAAATTAAAATATGTATATGCATAGGTCCATGTATCTTGTGTATTTAATTATTCATATATTGTATGTTTATGTAATCAAAACGGTGAGTATGAGACCACCATTATTTATTATGTTATTATTATTCCCTTACATTTATTCTTTTGACTGTCTTCGCGGTTATTTCATTGCATTTCTATTTAGTTCCCTTAGCTCAATTTGTATTGACCTTTATGTGTTTTCTATATCTTGCGTTGGTTTCTCTTGTTGTAATTGTTGCTCTATTTATATTACTGCTGGCTAGCGTGCCAAGTACTTGATATTATATCGGCAGGCAACCACTATCTTATATTGGCCTGCGAGCGTGGATTGGCAGGTGCAATATAATGTGCGGTTACTTGCATTTGATTTTATACTTCAGATTTGATTGTTCAAATTTGTATTACCCGTTATAATATGTAAAACTTAATTAAAGGACTAAATTATTATGTGCTTATATATGCCTTAACCTTGTACTAACCTAAACTGAATATTAATTTGAGCTATATTGTACAACAGTAAGATCTCATAAATTTGGTGAGGTTACAAAACATCACAAGAAACCAACTAAAAATATCAAATCATTCCCATATTTTTGAAGGATATAAAAAAGGAAAACCATCCATATTACATAATAGTATTCTCAGAAGCTGTGACCTGTTTGATTTTCCAGTTCCAACCACAGACAAATGCTAAAATACTGTTAGAGAAACGGAGATTTCATAATTTGTACAGCAGTGACATCCAGAAAATATCACACACACACACACACACACACACACACACATATATATATATATATATATATATATATATATATTCTTCAAAAGAATTGAGAACCTAATATAAGTAGTAACACAGAAGCCTTCTTCATACTTGGCAGTTTGGCGACGTGTGCAGAACACAGCACTCCCCTTAGAATCCATGGACAGACAGGGAGGCACTAAGTAGAGCAACAACCACTCTTCTGGGCTACCGGTTCTCCTCGGATCTGCACAGTAGGTGGCCTCGCATTGCTTGATGCGGGCTGACTTGCCATCCTGTAGTAAAACAAATCAAATGCGCATCAATGAAGGCCACAAAAGGCCCCAAAGATTGAGAAAGTAATAAATAGAATGCTGAATACAGAAGCCTTATTTTAAACACAGGGATGGCGCATAGGAGTGGTGATTTCTAACATGACCCGAAAATCCATTATGAAGCTAACACAAATATAGCAGGTTTAGTTTTAGCCTTGATGGTTTTGAATCAAAATCACGTCAAACTTGTTGGGAAGCAAACACAAAAGCAATAAGTTCCCAACACAATTGGGTGAGCATTAATGGGTTTCCTGCTGAATCAAGTTTAACTCATTGAATCCGCCAAATGAGAACAGATCTTCTGTGCCCTCTATGCCACCACCAATCACAAGAACATTTAAATTACACATAACTCACTATGTTTATCAAATTCAAAGGTATGGCCTATTTTTTAAAAAAATAGGTGGCAAGTGGCAACACATGATTGGTGATGAAATGAGCATAGAAAGTTGTGGCATATAGAGGAATTGACCGAACAAAAATGGGTTAAGTCTGTGTCACCCCACTTGAGTCGGCTGACCATTTTTTATATTAATGAATAAAGTAAATAGATAAAAATAGAAACCAATCACTTTATTTTTAATTAGCTTATAATTTTGGTTTCTATTAATTATGCTTGGATATTTGAGTTTTTCCATAAAAACTACATTTGAAATACTGTATCTTTTACAGCACAACTGATTCGCAGGAATGGAATGGTAATGAACTTAATTCCTAAAACTGTGATCATTTAATTTTAATTTTGAAAATAATCATTTACAAATGCATTATTAATACCCTAAAATTTAGTATTTCCTAATTCTCCATATATGCTTTCATTTATTAATCTATTATAATTTCTTAATGTTCGTTTCATTACCGAACATTTAATTCCATCCCAGCGAACCAACCGTGCCGTTAGGGTTTCGTAATTTAACTATTCAAACCGCTAATAACATTGTTTGAGTAATTACAAATTAAGTTTTTATATTTATCTTTTTGGAATTGAAATTCTTAATTTGAAAAGGTTGAGTAACCCATTGTTTTGGATTTTTTTAAAAAAAAAAAAAAAACAGAAAACCTCTACATATTTTTACTGTATTTATACAACAATTATTAATTTTTTAAAGCGTAAACTAATAATCAAATTAGCTACTAAGTAGCTGTCAATGAATTATCAAACAGGGCCTTCGATGTTTTAATGTTAACCTTACTTATTAATTAAAACTGATAATTTTGGGTCAAATCAGGGTACCATGAACTTGGGCAGGCCAGGTTCAAATCAAATCAAGAGGCATGACCACTATGAGTTGGCAAGCATGGTTTGGTTTGGATAGAGGGAAACATGTGTTTGAACTGAACCAACTAAAATCAAAACGCACTCAATTGCCACTGCTACAGTATGCAGAAACAAAGGGACACACTGCTAACCTGTTTTTAATGTCGGCAGCCATAGCCATGAAAGCCTGTTCAACGTTGGTGGCATCTTTGGCACTGGTTTCCATGAATGGGATGCCAATTTCATCAGCAAATGCCTTTCAAAACAGTCGCAATGAGTATCAGATGTAAATTCAGTCCAAAAATAAGCTACAAGCAAAATAATCTTCATATTTTCTACCTTTGCTGTCTCATAAGGCACAGCTCGGTTATCAGCAAGGTCACACTTGTTTCCAACCAGAAGCTTGTTTACATTTTCACTAGCATATCGGTCAATTTCACTCAACCATTGCTTTACATTGTTAAAGCTCTCTTGGTCGGTTACATCATATACTATCTGCCAGACAACAACCAAGTTGAGTGCATACTATAAAAATAGGATATTGCATTACATATTGGAAACCAATGCAAAACAAGCTTACTATAATGCCATGAGCCCCGCGGTAGTAGCTGCTAGTTATAGTTCGGAATCGTTCTTGTCCTGCAGTATCCCACTGAAAGCCGAAACGTAGCAAATAAATGAGAATAAGTGAACACAACAAAAACCCATCTTGTGGGATAACAAAGTTGCACTTCTGAACTTCAGTAGAAAAGAAATAGAAAAGAGAAAAGAAAACAAATAAGAATTCAATCAGACTGAATAGATAAACCTCAGTAAATAAATATCAACTTATAATGTAGCTCACTACACCAAAGCTGAACACAACTATCACTTCTAGAAGAATACCATCCTGGGGAAACTGAATCTTGAATTGGGGAATAAAAGGATTAGCACATGCACAGCTTTCCACAAGTATATATTCAAAGTATTATCATGTTAAGTAAAACCAGACAAAAAGAGTTAAAAAGGATGATTGAGGC
>MAYD01435734.1:0-24283 GCA_001909325.1 Ruellia speciosa
AAATAGAGTCCTTTAGCTGGTTTATTTGTAAATTGACGATTCATTAAAAATAAATGATAAAAAAATTGGTACATCATTATTTAAAAATAAGTGCAAATATTTACGTCACAAATTATAAAAGAAAATAAAGATGAAATGATGAGTTAATAGGAATTCAAATTCCCTATCCTAAAATTAAAAAATTAAATAACTAACCAACTTAACTAGCCTAATTCTTGAGATTTTAAAATTAATATCACGCATGCACAGGTATAATTTTTTGGGTACATAATAGATGAAAAAAATGGTACCAATATAAATGGTTAAAGCTCTTTCCCCAAAAAAATATAAATAGTTAATCAGACAAATCTTATGCTTACACATGAAGGGATATCGGCCATGGGGAGCATCAGGAATTGGCACCAATAATCTCATCTACTATTAGGCAAAGTCAGACAGACAGTTGCATACTTGCTTGCATCTTCTGATTTTTTTTAAGCAATAAGTGACATATTTTATTAAAATTAATTGCATATAACCGGCAATTATACATATCAATTGACGAACTTCAAATTTCAACCTATTCGTACCATATCACTAATCTTTCACCACTTCTGTAGTTAGCATCTTCAATTAATTATGGTAAGATTTGTTTTTATTTAAATTTAAATCGGGTTTAAAAATTGAAAGACTATAATAATCACTTAACAATATATAATATAACTACAATGAAGTGATAACTTAATAGTAAGTCGGGGTCTTAATACCTATAGTTCCTGGATTCGAAATTCCTTAATCGATGTGTTGACTGCCTTATACTTATTACGTATTAGATTGTAATTATTTTTATAAACACAAACAATATATAATGTAGAAAAAAGCTAACATACCTCAAGAAACATCAAATCTGGACCTCAAACACAAACAATCCAGCCTTAACAAGACTAGATTGATGCAAATTGTTCATATAAAACACAATTCTCTTTTAATTTTCCTTTTCTTAAACTAATTGGATTCTCTGATTCCCAATCAGCAGCCACCCCATCATCACCAATCCCCTTTTTTATATAACTTTTTATTTTTGAACTAAAGGGCCATTATTGTTAACTCTTGTCTCCCCTTTTTATTTAAGATCTTGATTGAATTCATAGTAAATTATAGATATAAACATGTATAATTATTCTTCCATTTATTTTATTCACATATATATAGCATTCATGTGAAGGGGGTTTTTTTGTTGTTGCATACATGTGCCATTGATGGCCCCATTATCTTAGCCCCTCTACCATTTGCTTCCCCTTTTTCTTTTCCCCGACTTTTTTTCTCCCTGGAATGAAAAGGAAATGCCAGAACTCTGATTCCCTTCCTTTCTTTTTTTTATGCATTTTTATACCAGCGACAGGATTGTTTCCTTTATTTTCACCAAATCATATGTTTTTTTCTTGCATTTGATGGCCCTTTTTGGCCCCAAAAGTGCCTCTTTCTTCACAACCAAGGTATTTGTTATGACCTTTACATTTGTAAATGATAGAATAATCTTTGGTCTGTGATAGATGGAGGAGACATATATAAATATCTGTTCCTTTTGTTTAATAATTGAAATTTGTGTGAATTTTCTGTATAGGGACTTGAGAATTGGGATTCAAAGTCAAAGACAACACAAAATTCAAGTTGATGCCCCTTTATATGCAATGATCTTCCTTATGTAGATTTAAGGTTGAATAAAAACAGATGGAGGGTTCATCGGCCGGGCAGACACCGCAGAAGAAGATAACGAAACAGATGACAGGGCAACGGGAGGACACGATGCTGCATTCTGCAGCTAGAGCAGGGAGCATCGTCGCGGTGAAGGAAATCATTGAAAACGCGGGAGACCAAGAGTTGGCAGAGTTATTATCTAAGCAGAACATAGCTGGAGAAACGGCCTTGTTCGTGGCCGCGGAGTATGGCTACTTTGAGCTGGTTAGGGAATTGATCCAGCATTATGATTTGGCTGCTGCTGGAATCAAAGCCAAGAATGGCTTTGATGCACTTCACATTGCTGCCAAACAGGGGGATTTAGGTACACTTGAGAAATCTTGAAATTTCAACTCTTTTATGCACCCGATTTGTTTCTACTGTGGTAATCTTGTGATGAATGATGGCCCAGAAGTTGTGAAGGTGCTGTTGGAAGCGCATCCGGAGCTGTTGATGACAGTTGACATAGCCAACACGACTGCCCTGCACACGGCCGCCACGCAAGGGCGGATAGAGGTTGTGAATTATTTCTTGGAGTTGGAAAGCAGCCTGGCTGCTATAGCTAGGAGCAATGGGAAAACTGCCCTGCATTCTGCAGCAAGAAATGGACATGTTGCAGTTGTTAAGGCTCTATTGAGTAAGGAACCCGGACTCACTACCCGAACCGATAAAAAGGGTCAGACCGCGCTCCATATGGCTGTTAAGGGTCAGAATGTTGATGTTGTGGAGGAGCTCATCCGAGCTGATCCCTCGACAATTAACATGGTGGACACCAAGGGTAATACTTTGTTGCACATAGCCACCCGGAAAGGTCGAGCTCAGGTAATACTCGATCTGCAGCACATCTCAATTCAAAGTCTGTTTTGTTGTCATTCTTAAAAGTTAGTTAGGATTGACCGATGTGATCGCGATTACAGATTGTACAGAAGCTGCTAAGCCGGAATGAGACAGACACTCGGGCAGTCAACAGGTCAAATGAAACGGCCATCGACACGGCCGAGAAGCTCGGCCACTTTGGCATTGCCGCCATTCTTCGCGATCACGGCGTGGTGAGCGCCCGCGTGATCAACCCGCAATCGTCCACCAATCCCTCAGCTCGTGAGCTTAAGCAAACCGTGAGCGACATAAAGCACGAGGTCCACAACCAACTCGAGCACACGCGACAAACGCGGAGGCGCGTGCAGGGCATCGCGAAGCGCATCAACAAGATGCACGCGGAGGGCCTCAACAACGCCATCAACTCCACAACTGTTGTAGCTGTCCTAATCGCCACGGTAGCATTCGCGGCCATCTTCACTGTGCCAGGACAGTACGTGGAGGAAGCAGACAACATCCCCGAGGGACAATCCTTAGGAGAAGCCAACATTGCGCCGCAGGCGCCCTTCATCATCTTCTTCATATTCGACTCGGTGGCGCTGTTTATCTCACTGGCCGTGGTGGTGGTCCAAACATCGGTAGTGGTGATCGAAAGCAAGGCAAAGAAACAAATGATGGCGATCATAAACAAGCTAATGTGGGTGGCGTGTGTGCTGATATCGGTGGCGTACCTAGCGCTGTCGTTTGTGGTGGTGGGGCGGGAGGAGAGGTGGCTGGCAATCGGGGTGACGATTATAGGCACAGCGATACTGGCGACAACGTTGGGGACGATGTGTTACTGGGTGGTGATGCATCGCATAGAGGTGAGTAGCCGGCGGATGATGATAAGGGGGAACTCGGAGGGCAGTAGGACGAATGGGTCCATGTCGTTTCATGTGTCGTCGGATCCTGATGAGGATTTGAACACCAAGAAAATGTATGCAATTTGAATTTCTAAAAAAGTGGGACAGGCCAGGCGATGTAATTGACAGTTGTTTTGGGTCCTAAGGAATGAATGCTGTTCAAGATTTGGACAGATAATTGTTAGATAGGTGAAAGTGAAAATGTGGGATTGAGGATTGAGGATTCCTCCGCCGTTTAATATACGGAATGGGATTGAAATACTATAAAATTACAGAAATACAATCATGTATTTGATGGGATTATTTTATCCAAATATTATACTGTATTTCTTTTGTGCTAAATTTATGATCAACATGGCATAGTTCCCAATCTCACATCTCTCACCCAAAATTAACATGACAAAGGGACTAGGGTAAGAATAATAATCCAATCAGATTCCAACCACTTTTGTAGTGGGCAATGAGCATACCATCTCACTATCTCAGTGAAATGATCTAACAAGGATAAAAAGTAAAATTTGATCCGATATGAATTGTGGGCCTAGTCCTGGGCCAACCTGTGAAATTCTGAAGCCCGCCCACAATGGAAGATGGGCCAACATAATCAACAAGCCTGCTTAATTTCTTGCTTGTCTTTTGTAATTTGTTTTGTGGTTTATTTACGCACTTGTTAATTATTTTCTCCATTTTTAAATTTTTGTTTGGGTATTTTGAAATATTTGTTCAATTTTTTTAGTAACTTTTTATCTTCATTAATTAATAAAATATTCAATTTTCTCCTTCTATCAAATTATAAAACCTTTTCTTTTTCTTTCTGTCCATCCATTAATAAATATTTCATTTCTCTCTCCATATACTAATTAAATATTCTATTTTTCTATTCATCCACTATTGAAATATTTAATTTTTTTTACTTTAAATAACGTGCTCATTCTTTGATGGAAAAAGTTTTTTAAAATGGATGAAGTATTAACTATTAAGAGTTTAGGAGATTCCTTTGATTAGATTTATTTTGTTACAACAAATCTTCTACTAATTGTATATAAGCGCTACCAGCCTTCATTAATAATGGTACTAAATGCATTTTTTCCATTAGGTGATATTTTTGAGACACTTAAATATTGGATAACAAATGTAAGTACAATAACTTAAAAAAAAGGGTATCATTATATATCACCCCCATATCTATTCACACGGCCCCTTTTTGCATTTGTTTCTTCACAAATTTCATTTTTTTAGAAATTTTTTCTCAACCTAAATTAATAAAAATAGTTAGAAATTGATGTTGAGATGACGGACAAAGGACCTAGGAAGGACAATGACTTGTTCAGACTCATGGTACGCAAAAATATACGAGAAAATAGTGAAAAAATGGTCAAAAAGGTGCCCCCCGTGCAAAGTGCCGGGGGGCGGATGGAGATCGGCCCGGTCTGGAGAGGTTTGCCTGACCTAATGGCGGGCCCGGGCTAGATCCACGCCCGGGCAGTCGGGCAGGGCCAGTTCGGGTTGATTTTCGCGATTTTTTTCCCTTCCCCATTACGTATCCATAAGCAATGTTGTACATAAATGTGTTTATTTATTGCAGTCGGTACAAGGAATAGAGTTTAAGTCACTTATTTCTTTTATCCTTCACGAAACTCATTTACTTTGCGTGGCACTATCTTTTCGTGAATTATGTAGCAGTGGCACGGTAGGTGGACAGCGATTGTGAGGTTGTGGATCGGGCGGGTGCGGCAGTATGTGCCACCTGTGGAGGTGGAGGCAATGGCGGCGAACTTTGCGCGGATGATGGACGAGTGGCGCGGATTATAAATGAGTGGCACGATGCCCATTGATTTGTATTTATATATTTTTATTTTTTTTGGACGGATAGTGCGTATATACTCTTTTTTTTTTGTGGATGGATCGTTTGACATTACATTTTTATGCATGGATGGATACTCTGGCATTACATTTTTAGTATTCAAAAAAATTTATCAGATCGATTTATATAGGTACAACAACTACTAATCGCAAATGTCTCTATGTCGAATAGTATCCCACAATGCTCTTCTACAGGGTCTTCATTGATTATTTGCCGCGCATACGAGCATCTCACTGCTCGGTCAGCGAGTGGGGGTCCAGGGGCGCAACACCCTCGGTGGGGATTCGGGGGCAACACTCTCGAACCTTACGGTGTGATACGTTGTCTGTTACGGTGTGATACATTGTCTATTTCGCTGTAATCGATCACGTCCCCGCCAAACTCCTTCAATGAAACTTGTAATAATTAGTTGGGGAACATCAATGCCTCGCTCAACATCAATAAATTATACATTGACCATTGGCTTGGTCGGGAACCGACCCCGTCCGTCCCATTGGACAGGCAGGATGCCCACCCGGCCCGGCACCCGTACCGCCCCCACGGGGGCTGGGCCCACATCCCGCCTGGACAAATGGTTCGGGCGAGATTCTCCCTCGACCATGGGCCCTATTCACCCGATTCATGACACTTTTTCACCCAATTTTTTTCAATTTTTACCTCTTCTGAGTCTGTCGTTTCGTAATCCGACATTGTTTATGAACTTCTGATGTTCCTAACACAAATTTACAGAGTGAATGTTCTTAGTTCCAGGGTGTTTTTTTAGAGAGATGAAATTCGTAAAGAAACAAATGAAAATAAGGACAATGCGTACATATTTGGGGGCCCAAATTCTATTAGAGCATCCCGAATGACATGTGTTATGACACCTATTTTTCTTGGATTGTCATGTTAATAATTGGGGACAAGTGTCCAAAATTATACAAAATTTTATAACTAATGTCCTAAATTTGCCATATTAAGTATTTCAAAAATACCACCATAGGATAAAAATGCATTTAGCCCTTAATAATATATGCATTTTATCCGTCTTCTGCAGAAGTCTATGTCCTCTTTTATCTTTTATGTAAATTCCTTTCAAATTGAACCATATCAAATTCCATTTGCATGTCATTTTATTTTAAACTTTAATTTGAATCTAAATTCGAATTAAATAAACCCAATTTATTCCCATGTCTTCGAGTAGTAAAAAATAGCCAATTCAGATTCTATTCAAATTTAATTTAAACCTCACACATTAATCAGCATTACCGTAATATTACCCTCAAACTTATTAGACCAACCAAAATTTTCTATCGAACGGGCCACCTGAAGACATTAGTATTTGTGGGTACATTTTATGTGTATTTAAATTAAAATTTTAAAAGAAATAATTATTATGTATTAGTTAATAATAACTTAAAATAATAAATAAAAGGGGATTGAATTTTAACTCTCCCAATAACCAAAACGTTGTTGGTCAACACCCATGCAGTCAAATTATGTGGTATATTTCCACAATTCTTCAAATACATACCTCCTAATTACTTCCCCTAACATATACCAATTAACCCAAAACTAATGAAAAATTAATATTAAATTGGTCAAATACTTAATTGTCCTTTGGTTTACTTTACAAACTACACAAATGCCACTAAGGTTTTTTTATCGAATAAGCCACTTTGAAGAACCCGCATTCACCATCTGTCGTCCTCCGTCCGTCGTTTATTTCGATGTCTCCAACAGCAACAGTCAATTACACATGCACAACAAGCACACTCACACACACACACACACACACACACGAGCACAATGGCACAGACACACACACAGAGTCACGATTACTCATCGCCGAAGACCTCCCCCAGTCTCCTACCACCTTCCCGTCTCCATGGAAGTTTGAACAAGATGTGAGTGGCAATTATTTTCTTGTTTGAAAACCCATAAGAATAAGTATTTTGTTTTGTTTTTGTTATGGTTGGTTTTACCTCTATCTTTGAAATCACATAAAAATTAGGGTTTTAGTATATTTTTTTTTAGCCAAAAAGTGGAAAAGATGAGTGGGTTTGAAGAAGGTGGTGAAGATGATAAAGTTTTGGTGTTTTGCAAGTATAATAGTGAAATGCATATCCTCACACTCACAAAAAGATCATTGTTGGCAGATGTTTTTGCAAGACTTAAGGAACACTGGATTGAAATATCTTAATCTTCTATGAAATTTCATTACACAGAGCCCAAGGGGGGTTTCCGGTGGAGTTATGCAGTGATGGTCATGTTGAGCACATATGTCAGGTCCACATTTTGTTGAAGCAGACAATTGCAAGATGGTGGTCACTCTTATTCCAGTGGCGAACAATAGAAAGAGGTTCGTGACGGTTATTTTCTGAAAATAATCACATATGACCTTGTAACTGCACATGAATATAATGTTGAGCATGTATTTCTTTGATGGGTTTTTTGTTGCTTGGTTGAGAACTACATGGTTTTTGTTAGTTATGTTGTGCTTTAATACGAACAATCAAGCCTTAATGTGGAGGTTATTTAATGAGTTATATTTGATGCTTGTGCGGAAGTGCCTAATAGAAGTGGCAGTGGGTCAGGTATGGGTCGGGTTTGCCCATTCCCAAGACCCAACCCAAATAAAAAATTCATACCCGAACCCAAACCCTAAAAGACCCGAATCCGCCATACCCAAACCTGAACCCGAGGACCCGATGGCTAATCGGATCTTACCCACAAACCCGAAAATATATTAAGTTTGTCAAACCCTATACCCGAACTCGAACCCGGGGACCCAAGTGGTAAATGGTTGTTACCCGCAAACTCGAAAGCCTATTAAGTTTGACAGCTTTTGGTCATTTGACCCAATTTAATATTATGTAATCCACATTATAAATTTATAATTATATAGCACACGTTACATATATATATATATATATATATATGCAAGCTACATCACAAAATGGTAATATAATTTATAATTATTTAATGTTATATGGTCGAGTATGAGTTGGCTATGGGTATGGGTCAGGGTCGGATTGAGTTAGAGACACTATTCACTACCCTACCCATACCCTATAGGTCCTATTTTAATGTACCCATACCCTATCTTTATCCATTAACTGGACCATACCTTACCCATTTACCTTGGATTTGGATCGGATTCAGGTCCTATCTTTACCCATTACCACCCCTAGTGGCTAACATCAATGCACATGCAGATAAATGGATATACACCACACATGTGCATGAAATACACAATTTATTATAATAAATGTAGTTCCTTTTATGTGGTTCTGAATTATATATAATACACCACCTGCATTGAATGGCTCTGAATTATATGTATTTTGATAGGTTTCTTGTAATATAATATGTATGTTTATTGGTAAACAAACATAATAGTTATAATTGCAAAATATGTAGGGTCAAAAATTAAATTGAAACTGAAATCGATCATAAAGAAGAGGAAAACACTAAAGATTGCACATTGTTTTGGGCACAAACCATATGAGGCAAGGGGCAAAAATTTAAAGACACTGACCACTTCCGCACAGTAGTGAAGAGTCACTACATTTCGATTCATCATGGTTTGAAGTTCGTAATAACAACAATATGAAGGTGATAGTGTGGTGTACCAACAGAGAATATGGGTGGCAGATATATGCATCCCATCACAAGTTCGGCGAATCTTTCAACATCTACAATTGCATAATTGGAGTACAATTTGGGGCCAAACAATTTGCACGACTGCGAACACCCGAGGGCCGATGCAAATTTGATAGCGAGATTTATCAAGGACAAAGTTCGCCGTGATCTAACCTACACGCCGAATACCGCTATCGACAACATATGAGCGGCGTTCTGGGTTGACATTAATTATTGAATAATGTGGAACGGCCAAGAGATTGCATTGAAAAAAATTAATAGGGCGGATGGTGATTCTTTTGACAAGTTATGTGGATTTTGTAACGTAGTGAAGTCATCTAACCCGGGTAGCATGTCCGATTTATAGATTTTTCTCTGAGACCATGAAATTTCAAAGGGTCTTCATATAATTTTCCGGGTGCATATTGGGATTCAAGGAAGGTTGCCAGGCACTCGTATTCCTAGATGGGGCCCACATCAAATCAAATTGAAAAGGATGCTTGCTAAGTGTTGTTGCTAAAGATGCAAATGGTGGATTTTTAATGCTTGCATTTGCAAGTATATTTTTCCCTTCTCTTGTTTGTACCTCTTGCATATTATTGGAATTTAATTTGTTTATGTTGAATTGCAAGTTGTGGATGCAGAGAACGACCTCAATTGGGAATAATTTTGTTGAAGTTGATTAGTGCAATTGAGGAGAAGACAAGTCGCATAGGTGGGAAGGTTACACATTCTTCAGCAACCGACACTCTGATATGTTGAAGGCTATACCTGCCGTGTTCGAAGGCATCAACCATGCAATTTGCCTTAGTCATTTGGTTGACACTTTCAGAGTAGTGTAATATGTTTTATACTCTAGTGTATAAGTAAAAAAAGGTGTGGTGTACAATAAAAGACCTCTGGTGTATTTTATGTACAACTCTAATGTATAACTTATGAACATCGAAATTTGCATGCAGCGGGTCGTGAGAAAGTACCCATTCAAGAACAAAGTGTATTGGAACAAAGTAACTCATGCTCCAATCCAAGTTTAAAGAGCATCTGAATACCATCCTCACAACCATTCCCTTTTCCAAGGATTTTATCATGAATTCGGAACCTGCGCAGTGAGCGAATGCTGCTTTTACAGGGAATCATTAAGATGTGATCAACAACAATCTGGTAGAAAAATGGAATTCTTGGGTTTTGAAAGCTCGTAGAATGCCTCCATACGCAATGTTGAACCTAATTAGAAATAAAATCATGAAGATGATGAGTGAGATAAGACAGTGGCCAGCTAAAATCATCAACAACAATTGTAGCATGCCTTCGTACGCAATGTTATGCTCTGAGACAGTTAAAATCTTGAATGATAATTATATGGCATCCGGTCATCTCGAGTTTCAATGGGCATCAGGTTCCTTATTAGAGGTACAGGAGGTGGTAACACATATACAGTAGATGTTGAGCGCGACTTGCACTTGCGGGTATTGGCAACTTAACGACTATCGTGCAAGCACGTGTGTGCGTGTATTGAGAAGTTGCACCAATGTCAATGCTATGCTCCTGCAATATGCGATCTATACGCTTGGATGTCAACACTATGCTCCTACGCCCAAAACTCAGGCGTATCATGAAGATACACCTCAACCTACCATAGTCCAAAGAATCTTTCGCCTGCTTCCGACACTTCGTGTGACGAATGACCTTCTCCCAAACATATGCCCCGACATGCCCATGGGCCAAATGCATGAAGTTGGATTATTTTACCATGTTAAATTAAGTTATTTATCAAGTAATCTAACGTGGAAAGCATACTCAAGAAATCAAAATTAAATAGCTAAAAAAGACGAGACTCGCCACGTGAACCTGAGGCATCTGGTGGTTGAGGAACGACATCGAATTGTAAGCAAAAATTTCTAACATCTTCAAGTCCATGATAAGAAGGAACCAATGAAACTTCACCATGTGGTTATGGGAAATACTTCATCCGTTTCAAAAAAAGTGCAACATTTGCATAGTAAATACTATTCACATATTTTAGTTTGACTATCATTTGTAACTTATACTTTTAAAAAAAAATAGTCATGTGGGGTCTTGTTAGATTCGTCTTAATGAGTATTTTCAAAATATCAACTTTATATATTTTTTATTTATTGATAATTAACGATATTAATAGTTAAAGTTCTGTATCGACAAACGTGTCAACTTGAAACGTTGCACTTTTTTTGAAACGGATGAAGTATAACATATCGCATATCACTACCCAATTGTTCAACTAGCGAGTGTAATTCAACCACTTTCGACACCCAACAATTATCAAAACATGTTTGGAACTGCTCATCGGATAGCATCGCCTTTGAGTACCTGCTCATCACCTCTAGGGTCCTCGTCTACGGAAAGAACATAATATTGCAATTAATATATTATACACCAGTTGCTAATACAAAATACAACACAATGGTGAAGAATATACACAACAGGGCAACATATCGTACACTCGCCGTTGTGTATGTGCTTGCAAAGGCCATTTTATGCGAAATGTTTTTGGCTACATGAAACTCATTGGAGCATAAAACGGATGGGTATGCATTTATGACATCGTTGCATAGGGCATCGCCAGGTATGAGCTTAATGATGCTCGAAGGTTGTAGTGTGAACATACTTGAGGTCCAGACATGCATCCTGCAAGATAGAAAACATATGAAACCTAATCCATACAACAAATATACAAAAGCCTTAGTGGATTTATTACCATTTAAATTTTCCATCGACGAATAAGTCCAAAGTATCCCAATCCACCTCGGCAAGCAGGTCCCTCCCGCAATAATCGCACCGCCCAATGTAAGCACTCATCACCGTCTCCTCTTGCTCACTACACCCCCACCCCCATCAAATGCCAAGTCCTCAACATTAATGACTGTCTGTACAAACAAGCACCAAATTCATAGAAGTACATATATACAAATATGCACAAATCCGTATATGTATATACACTAGGTGGTATATATTTACACACACAATGTTTATATAAGTATATAAAATAAAAAGAATACCTCCTACTTCTTTACCTTCTTTGTCAGTTGCTTCAACTTCTATGCTCACTTGGTACTCGAGAGTGGAGTAATGAACCAGGCATCCTTCTTCTTTGGCCTCTTATTCTCGCACACACACACTGTACGTGCTATTGTAGACTGACGCTTGGGCCCCTACTTACCCTTTCCCGGTTGTTGCTCATTTGCAACCACGAACAACAATAAAAGTGTAATAAGATCATTTTTTACATTGTTAATCCATCGAAGGGAAAGTATTCCCTCGGCCAAAGATATCTCATCATGAGATAAACCCTAATGTATATTGCCTTGTACTATCTTTCCCCACCAACTTTGCCACTCCCTCAACATTCTCCGCATTATCAACTTTTCTCTTCTTTACCTCATCCGCCTCCACCTTTTTTCATTTTTTAATCGATCGTTGCCTTCAACTTCTTCTCCACGCGCTTCACCACGATTGCCTCCTCTTCAATAACATCGTCTCGACTTTCAACACCTGCTCCTTCTCCTCCTCTCCATCTATGTTGATATCCACCGAATCAACAAAGTCTGATGACAAGGCATAAACGCGGGATCACTGCAGGAACACAACAAAAGATAAACCCCAGTTAAACACCACGATTACCAGCAATATACACGTATTTCATGTACACTACACCAACATACCAATACACACAAAAAGAAAATATATTCACAAGCATGCTAAAGCAACTTTTTATTGTAGGCAGTGGCGGCGACATGGAAATCATAACAAAGTCCAATCAGATTGGCCAAGCAAACCTCTCCTCTTTCCGCATGAGGTGGAAGTCCACGATCTCTTCCTGCATCATCACCCGCATGGCCTCCCTGCAGGCATCCAGTTGTCCTTGTACTTGTAGCCATCTCGAGAATCGTGGGACCCTCACCTTCCACTGTGGGTGCACCAAATACGATACGTGCTCATAGAACCAACCCTACACAATGTGCCCCCATCAATAACCACGTATCCACAAGTATTGAAAGGAATATTTCAGTGAATAGAAACTTACCATCAACCCCAGAGTGCAGCCATCAATGTAGGTCTTCTTCTCGACCTTGTGCCGCCTTATCACCTTTAAAATGAAAGCATAAGTGGCCCTCCCCCATGCATACTCCCCAATGGACCCTAGACTATTCATGTAATGGATAACGAAATCTAAGGTGTATGAATAGGAGGTCGGAAAGAGAACGGTGTTGAAGACGAGCATGATGTACACCTTCGCAAAATTTAAAACATACTTCGTACCAGCTAACTACTTAAGCACTTTCACTATCCTTTTTCGATCAACATTTCCCTCATGTCCACTAAAGTACCTCACCACTATCCTCGAGGGCTCGACTATGGAGGGGTAAACGTGCAGTCCTTTGCTCTGAAGCCCCAAGGTGATCAAGAACTCTCAATCCCTAAAAGGCAGTGAAATACCCTCCCCTAAGTCGAATGAGGCCATCACAGGATTGTAGCACTCAGCTAAGGCCTTTTGGCGTGTGAGGCTACAATTCCCCATACCCACCATATATAGCCGATAAAAGGTTGTTTCCTTGATGGTTGCTTTCTGCCTCAAGGTCATGTCACCCTCCATTTTTTTCATTACATCCCTAACACTTTGACCGAACAATGACTATACATCCGATCATCTACATTTGATGCACCATCTATTCCTCTTCCTATACTTCTCGTACATCCTCCATATCTTCTTCCACTTCCTCCGACATCTAGTCCGCTGAGTCCTCTGCTTTCACATTAATCGACCTCGTGGTGCGCTCCATCATTTTATATTGCAAAAGGAGATAAAGAGGCTTAATGAAATGAAAACCAATAACAATTTTCCAAATACAGTATGCCTGTTGTACAAAGAGTACAGGTCATGTGTGTGCAAAATATGAATTTTGTGTGAACAGTATAGTAGTATTGCGTGGAACAGCACAGCATTGGAGTACCAAAATATTTACAATTCTAATTATACTAACAACAATCGGGCATACTATGTTACAATGCCATTCCATATTTTCCATTCGAATAATTCATGAACCCTCTAAATTCAATAAATGTAGACATCTCATTTGTGTTCAAAATACCAATTGTGTGTATGCCTAAACTACCTACATAAAACCTAAAATACTCCTGAACAATCAAGCAACTTCATACAACAAAACCAACCAAGGTTGCCGACTACTACAAATAATCCATTGCTTGCATCAAATCCATCTAAAACTTGATACTATGAAGCACATAAATCCAGTTAACTATACCAATAATTGACACAAAAATTCAAATTTCTTAACTAATAATCTCCCAAATCCTCTACTTGCTTCCAAGTTTCCAAAACAACTACATATTTAACCAAAAAAAGCCCAAAACTTCAACTAGCTTCAAAAATCCAAGAAATCCACACACCCACATTTGTAAGCAAAAAAAAAAAAAAAAGAGCCTACCTTTTTCAATGAGAAGGCGGCCTCCAATCCTTCACTTTGAGAAGGGAAAAATGGGATGACTACAGTAGCGGTGGTTAGAAAGTGGAGAGGTTGGGTACGAAAAACCTCCTAACTCACCAATGGAAAGGGGTCCGAGAGTGGCGGCGGCGAAAAATGCTTCTACACTTAGGTGGAGGCGGGGACAATTCCAATTGCGACGGTGGTGGCAAAAATCTTGACGAAGCACAAGAGGAAAGAGAGCGGTGATGCAAGCACTATGGCGTGAATGGAGGGTTTCAAAAGAGATGAACGGCGACGAGGATTGGTGGAAAAGCTTTTCTTTCTCTTGCCTCTGCAACTCTCTTTCCCCAGTCCGGTTATTGTGCAGACCATTATATTTTTCCACAATGCAGAACCGTTCAAAATGGGTTGGAATATGTTCAAAATGGGAATTAATTCAATTTTCCATAAAAAAATATACTATCCATAAATACAATAATGAACATATTCTCATCCATATTGAGAGGATTTATATATAATTCAATTCCCTCTTTCCCACTGCAACTGTTGTTTGTAGTAATTTCACATATTTACCCATTTTCACTTTCAATTTAATTCAAGGGTAAATAGGTAAATTTTTAATTTCTTAAATAAATGGCCTTTGACTGGGAGGGGAGGTTTAGATAGTATAATAGTATAGAGGGAGCCAAGTGATAGTATTTGTCTTTAGGGGGGTTTATCTCACAATTGCAGTAAATAAAATACTATGGCATATTGATAAAGTGACGATGATACTTATTAAAGGTTTTTTGTTGAAATCTGTTAAGATGCAAAGAACTTTTTCATTTATTTAATGAAATTAAGGATAAATTTAAGGGTGGCAAATGGGTCAGGTTCAGGTTGTCGGATCCGGTTGGGACCCAAAAATTACACTAAACTTATTGACCCGAACCGAAACTCGACCCCAACCCAGCTGACCCAAAATTTTTAAGTTTTATATTATTGACCCGAACTTGACCTGAACATGACCCAACTTGGATCACCTAAAATCAACCTGAATTACTGAAAACGATAATGCATTATATTAAAATTAATAATAATTTCAAATTTAAATTGCCACCAACAATAAAAGGTATAATAAATGTTAAAAATATTACATATTTAATATAAAATTGAAAAATGGAAAATAAGATGAAAATGGGTAAAAATGAATTATGGTGGGAGAATTAAAGATTGAAAAAAAAATGACATTGTGGAAGTAAGGTTTAGAAATATTTTTATTTTATTTAATTATCTTAACATAAAAAAGAATTATAAAATATAAATGAGTCAGTCAGGTTGACCCGAACTTGACCTGAACCTGACCTGAACCTAACTTAAAATTTTTGGGTCAAAAAATCGGTTCAACCCAATCCTGACCTGCACCCGTAAAGCTTTAATCCTAACTCGTGAATTTCATGTTAGGTTCGAATCAAGTTGTCGGATCGTATCAGACATTGCCACCCTAGATAAATTTGAGCATTAAATATTTTTGTTTTTGTTGTCTAAATAGCCCCTCTATTTTATTAGTACCCATTACCCACTGTACCCATTGTTCAAAATTTGTCCATTATATCCGATGGTGGTTCCTACGGGAATTTAAATCTATCAATATTTGCTAACAACTAATATTAGTCTCTTGGGTTTAGTTATTTTGAGTAGAGTATATATTAATCTATTAACCTAATGCTCAAATTTAAAATCAGCAAATGTGAAAAAAAATAACAATCAGCATGGACCGGGTTGATTATATCCTCCATATGATCAGCATATGATCCAAAATCTTCCTTTAATCCTTGGTATCTTCATTAGCTGTAATCCTTACAACCTGACTTGTCTGTTAACCCTTATTTTACTTGTTTAACCCATTCCAAGCAAACCACAGGATCTGCATTTATATACTCCACATTTGTCTCCATCCACATGGACAGCATTGTTAGAGACAAAAACCTATTCTCCTTGCAATCCTCACACATAACTCTTGTAATAGAATGCCTATAACACACTGATTTATAATCAGATATGTCTTCCTTCTAAAACAAAGAAACACTACAAACCTCAAATGGAGAAACCGCAGCCTGTCTTATTCTTACTCTCGCCTTTGCTCCTTCTAGCAGCCTTCGCTCAACCCGACCTGTGGATAAGAATCGACTGCGGATCCAACCAAAGCACAACAGCAAATGGCTTCACTTGGCAGACGGATGGCGCCTTCATAAATGCTGGGACAAACCATCCCATCCCGGAGGACATGAACGTAGCACTGCCCTATCTCAACACGCTGCGCATGTTCAACGAGCAGAACAAGAACTGCTACACATTGCCAGCGCAAACTCAGACCAGATACTTCATCCGGGCTGCCTTCTTCTATGCAAACTACGATGGTCTAAAACGCCCCCCATCATTTGATCTCCAAATAGATGGGAATAAGATGGACACTGTGGTTAGTACTTCGGATGGAGTGAAAATTTTTGAGATCATTTACTGGAGCCAGAGGGATAATATAAGCGTGTGCTTGGCACGAACACGAGATGGAGAGGTCCCGTTTATTTCTTCACTGGAAGCCTGGAGGATCCCGAGCACGATCTATCAGATGATGGGTCAAGAGTTGGCGTGGATCAACACTTATAGATACAACTACGGTACCGACAGTTGGATTACAGGGTAAGATAAATATATGCATAGTTTGTGTACTAATTAATGAACTGGGCAAGCACCCCACATATGTATAGTAACAAAAATGTTGTGTACCAGTTGTCGCTAAACACATTTAGTGATAATTTCATCATAATAAAGTGAAAAATTTATTGGTATGTAATTCTTCTTAGTAAAGAATAGCACAGACTAATGATATGATAAATTAAACTATTGTCACTAATGTTATGGATGACACATTTCCTCTTATCAAAATTTCCACTTTCATCCACATTTAGCATTCTGTTTGACAAGATTCATTGCTCATTTTGTCTATTTATCTCCATATTTTCCATGTCCCGTCAATGGCATGCATTGCATGTCACAAATTAGGAAAAGTATATCACTTTTGAAATGCATTGTTTTCTCTTACAACAAAGCTTTGTTGAATCTCGTAGGTATCCATTGGACGCTTACAATAGGATATGGGAGCCAATGCTCACCACACCAGGCACACTAAACATCTCTGCTCATTACAACTCAGCATTATATGACTTCACAGGTGAATCTCCTCCGAACGATGCTATCCTGTCCGCAATGCAGTCCCTTAATGAAACATCTTCAATCCTACTATCATTCAGCCCAATGAAGACCATGACATCTATTTACATCGAGGTGTATTTCACTGAGCCACAACTTAATTCATTAGACATTAGACAGTTCAACATATATGTTAATGGGAAGTCTAAAGATACCATCAACCCCCTGTATGGAGTTTGCACCTCAGAGGTTCTCATTGGCCAACTTTCTGATAGCAACTTGACCATTGAATTGAGGCCAACGGGGTATGCTACCTTACCACCGTTGGTTAGTGCCATTGAAATATATGCCTCAAGTTATCCTCTTATTACCTCTCGAGCAAGTCAAGACGACTGTAAGATTCATACCTACGTTACTCATGTTTTTGTCTTTGGATTAATTGCAATTTTTGTCTTATAGTTCTCAACTTTATGTTCTATTGTCTTCTAATTTGCTTTTATTGCGAGATGGTTTTTAGAACTTCTTAAAATTTAATAGCTTGATCTTCATGGGGGATATGTTAAATATTTGCTAGAGTTTGATCCTTTTGGTAGAGGAAGGATCAACATTGGCTGATTTTAAAAAGTTTTAACACCATTTTGTAACAACAAACTAAAAAGATCAAAATAAAATCACTAGGACGAAAATTGCAATTAACCCAGTTTTTGAGTTAATTTTGAAGGCAACTTCATCTCATTTGGGGTTCATTGATATTTGATGCAGCGGATGGGTTAGCGGCCATCACTGGCGCCTTTGATCAACTGAATGGATGGAGCGGCGAACCGTGTCTGCCAGCAGATACTGTGTGGCAATGGTTGGGCTGCACAAACTCCAATGCTCCCAGAGTGATTTCAATGTTTGTACGATGACTTACTTGTCTCTATATAAACCTGATTCTACCAATAGAGTTAATTAACTTCAGCTGAAAATAAGTTTGTGAAACTTTATTTCTGGCAGAAATCTTTCAAGATATGGATTGAGTGGTAGCCTCCCAGATTTTAGCCAAATGCAAGCCCTGGAAAACATGTAATTCATATTCCAGCTTAGATAGCCTTAATTTTCTGGTGCTGCATTCTTGCAATAATAAAATCATGTGCTGTGGGAGTGGGATTCTTTTTTTCCTGCAGAGATTTAAGCAACAACAACCTAAGTGGACAAATTCCAAGGTTTCTTGGGCAACTACCAAACCTGAAGATGTTGTGAGTTCCTTTATCGTTTATCTGTTAAATCACCTCCTGAAGATATGAAACAAATACGTGTTGGAACACATTTCATCCTATAACTTGATCCTATTTGGCATTTGGTTTTGTAAGTTTTGGATTAGCAATAGGTTCTTTTTAAATTTAATCACTTAATTAGTTGATTAATAATTATAATTAGTACCACATGTCAACACGTGGCAAATGCCAAGTGTGATTAAGTTACGCGATGGAATGCTCAATTTTCATCATTTTATTGTTTCCAATATTTCAGGAATCTGTCTCACAATGACTTCTCTGGAGCACTTCCATCAAGCATACGCGACAAAAAAGGACTTGTTTATGAGTAAATACAAATTAAACAAGATTATTTTCAAATTCTCTTTCATAATGTTAGGTAATAACATCAATGACCCCGAATACAGCATTACTGGAAACCCCAACATTGATGCTTCTGGAAAGGACAAAAGTTCAAAAGCCACGATCATAGGCCTAGCAGTGGGAATACCTCTGGCCATTACAGTACTAATAATCCTAGCTCTCATATTTTGGCGAATTCGAAAACCAGTAAACCAAGTGCAGAGTCAAGCACCAGGGCAAGACACAGCCGAGAATGGGGCAGTGCCAGAAAGCTTCCCAACAAGTGCAAGCACAGAAGAGCTTATCAGGCCGCCACCACCACACCCGACTGCACCACCTATGGAAGTTACTCCAGAGGAAGATGAGGATTGCGTTCCCATCAGCACGGTTGCTGTGAGACCGGCCGATCAGCAATCCATGGTGCCAGAAATGGATTTGGATGAGCTCGAACAGCTTATTGAAGAGAATGCCAGAGATGGAGCGGTGTTTGATGAAGATGACGATTATGTGGAAGTTGGGGAACATGGTGTCATGGAGAGCGGTGATCAATCCATGGTTCCGGACACGGATTTGGATGAGCTTGATGAGTTAATAAGACAGGAGAAGGAAAGAGCTGATGCTGTAGATGGGCGTAGAGGAGATCATGTATGAACTCAGCATTGGTCCTTCCTGCAATCCCTTACTTTTAATATGACTTTTAATATGACAAATTGGATTTAGTCCATTAATTTCTGTCAAGTAGTCCTGTAACTTGTCTAATCTTATAGCGGAAATGGTCCTAATTGTAACTTCCCTATTATTAACAAAAATTGTCTTAAACTTACCTAATCCTGAAGTTCATGCCAACAAATTGGGTTATGAATACAAATGCAATTAGGACCATTGTCATTAAGATTAGATAAGTTAAGTACAAAACTCTGTGTGATAAGGATACCAATGATGAAAACAATGTACAGATTACAGCACACTCTCTCAATCACAGTGTATCAATATCATTCTATGCTTGTGCATATCGAATGTAGGAAAAGATACCCTCGAACACAAAATACAATGACTATATATTTATAGGGCTGAATAACAGGCCCCAATGGGCCACACAAGAAAACTCGCAGTTCTGAGATCCTAAAGTTGCGACTGCACATCGCGAACATCCTTGGCCATACTCGGTCATATATTGAGGATCATGCGTGATTCTTTGCCAAGATCAGAGCCACCAAACTTTAACATATAAAGATGCTAAACGAATCTCATTTCTCATTTCTCGTATATTCACTTGGAAAACAATTCCATAGGGAAAAACATCTGTAGAGTTCCATGAGCATCTAGCATCAATCACCTAGTACAAACTCAATGAAACCGTTCTAACCAATTTTAGCCATGACAACAAAAGGTGAAGCCAAATAACCAATGTTGAGTTTAAACTTCTGCCCTACTTCCACCTATTACATCAGCCTTCTCCTTTTCATGCCTTGATATATCATCAAGATCCTTCAAAACTTTGTCCAGATAACTGCCACTTGCCATGGCACCATATTCCCCGACTTCCACAAAGTCCTCTTCATCAGACACCACTGTGAATCTGTTATTATCATTGATAAGGTGTTCAAGCTCATCTAGATCCATTTCCGGCACCATGGATTGGTCCTCCGGTTTCATGGCAAACATGCTAACCGGTAAGCAATTCTCATCTTCGTTATCTTCCTTGGCAGATGCTTCCACAGCTCTCTCATCGATAAGTTGTTCGAGTTCATCCAAACTCATTTCTGGGACCATGGATTGCTGACCCGGTGTTATGGGTAAACAATTCTCACCAATGTCGTCTTCCTCAGGTGTAGCTTCCATAGATGGTGCAGTTGGGCAAACTGGTGGCGGCCCAGTAAGCTGCTCTGTGGTTGCACTTGTTGTGAAGCTTTCTTGCATTACCCCATTTCCCGTTTCGTGCCCTGCTGCCTCACTTGGCCCTTGGTTTGCTGGTTTTCGAATTCGCCAGCAGATTAGGCCGGCTACCATTAGAATTATAATGGCCAGAGGTATTACGACTGCTACGGCTATGATCGTGGCATTTGAACTTTTACCCTTCAGTTTCGGGTTTCCTGTAATGCTGCAGCCAAGGGGACATTGATGTTCAATAATTGATTCATGGGTGGCCGTTTTATTATGCTTTTTTTATTATTATTTCAAGATTTAGTAATAGCAAAGTGGTCTTAATATCTATCAATCAGCACATTAGTCCTTTAAATTAAATCAACAACGTATTTAAAAACTGTACCGTAAATCTAGATCGGTTAATATTGTTTGTATATGAACTATTAAACGAACAAAAGAGTTTGAACAACCATGTATTTGTTCATTTGTTCATGAATAAGATATATGTATTATATATATATATATATATATATTAGTTATTTTGAAATGGAAGAAATAGTATTTGTTAGAGTAGAAAGATTGATAACATTCTTTTCTCCATTAACTAATAAATAACTTCATTCACTAATAAAATATTTTATTTCATTTAAGATATACTAGTAATAAAATACATTATTTCTCTTACTTTCTTAAATCTCGTGTTAACTCTTATTATATGAAGTATTATGCATGCTTAATTATACTTATTTATACTTGGTTCTTCTAATGTTAATGTTCGTGAATTATCACGAACTAAATAAATGGACAAAGAAACAATACACGAATACAAATTCATAACTTTCTACATAAACAAACCGTATATGAACAAGAACAACACATTTGCTCATGAACAACTTTGAGAGTTGTGTGGGTGTTCATGCATGTTCATTTACAATCTTTTATTTTGATGGCGTAGTACAATAATGGTCCTAATATCTTTCAAAATTCAGCATGTTAAGTTCTTGAAGGACCAAATGTGTTGAATGTTGAAACAGATTTGTAGCATTATAAGTTGGAATCACCAAGTTTATTAAAAATATTGAAGCTTCTTTCACTGTACCAATAAAAAATAAAAAATGAAATCACAAATCAAGAAGTTAAGGCCAACTTGTGTGTGATTGAAATTGGAATGTGAGATGAAAATGTAAGTTGTAATTACTCCAAAACAAGTCCTCTTTTCTTGCGTATGCTTGAGGGAAGTGTTCCAGAGAAATCATTGTGCGACAAGTTCCTGAAATAGATGCAAATAAAATGATAACTTCCGACATTTTATTTGACCAAATGTTTTAACTATCTCCTGATGGTAATAATTGCACATTTTGTAATTTTTCCAGTTCATATTTACTCCATAAATTACAGGTTAGCACGTCTAATAACTTTCCAACTTCTTTATAATCAATCATTCTCAATATCAAATACTTAATTGGTCGATTAATAACCCTCATTAGCCACGCGGTATTCCCTCCCTCCATGGTGCCACATGTGGAACTAATCAAAGTTCATTAATTGACTAATTAAGTGTTTAAATTTGAAAACGGCTGATGTTAAAAAAGTTAAAAGTAATTAAATGCCAAATATGGTCAAATATGATGAACAGACTTACAGATTCTTCAAATTGGGTAGTTGCCCCAGAAACCAGGGAATTAGTCCGTTCAACCTATTGTCACTCAGATCTCTGCAGCAAACCAAACAATAAGGGACATGACTTCATGTAAGAACACGACAAATGAGAACTAAAGTATTGCCTTCAAATAAATAGAATTGGAATGAGAATTACATGTCTTCAAGGGCTTGCATTTGGCTAAAATTTGGGAGATTCCCATTCAGCCCATACCCTGAAAGATTTCTGCAAGAAAAAATTTCACAAATTGTCTGAGTTTAAACGGCATAAAAATTATGGGCAGAATCAGGCGTAGAGAACAATTAATCCTGCACACAATGCAGTCACTCGGGGAGAATTGCTGTCTGTGCTGCACCGCAACCACTGCCACACAGTATCTGCCGGAATACACGGTTCGCCACTCCATCCCCTTAGCTGATCAAAGGAGCCAATGATGGCCGCCAGGCCATTCACTGCACCAAATGTCACTGCACCAAATGAGAGGACTTCAAAATAAGATTATCAATGTTGGTCTAATTCTTATACCGTCATTTTGATTTGTTCCGTTTGTAATTAAGGGATCGCTCGAGGAATATATTTCAATGGCACTGATAACTGGTGGTAGTGTAGTGTTCCCCGTTGGCCTCAGTTCAATGGTCAAGTTGCTACTAACAGTCTGGCCAAGGAGCTTCTCCGAAGTTATATAACCATAGTCGGGGGTGATAGTATCTTTACGTATCCCATCAACATATATGTCGAAAATTCTGTCATCCGAAAATGATTTTGGCTCAGTGAAATAAGCCTCGATGTATATGGGCCTAAGGGTCTTGACTTGGCTGAATGATAACAGGATCGAAAATGTTTCATTAAGGGACTGTATTGCATCCTGGATAGCAGGTTCTGGGGGAGATTCATCCGTGTTATCATACAAGGTCCCAGAAGCAGAGATGTTGAGAGTGCTAGGGATGTGTATTGGTTCCCACATCCTGTTGTAAGTGTCAACCGGATACCTGTGGGCATTTCACAAACTGAAATGAGTTAATAACCAATTTAGGGCATCAACACCGCATATTTAATAATGCGTATATTAAGCCAGACGTCAATATTATGAAGAGAAATCATAGTCGTAAACTATTGCCTACACTTTAGATGTTGTAGTTAATGTATTTGTCACAATTGATCACACTATGGGTAAAAAAGTTTAGCAAAAGTTAAGACACCATGTACTCTACGCTTTAGCAGCATAGATTTTCTTGTGGCGTGTTCAAAACCTTTCGTATGCTAGACACAATATTTTCATATATTTGGATATAATTTTATCGGTGAGTGTTGATCCACACCAAGAGAAATGGAACAAGAAATGATCTTACCCTGTAATCCAATCGTCAGTACCATAGTTATATCTGTAAGTGTTGATCCATGCCAACTCTTGATTCATCGACTCATACATTGTGTCCGGAATACTCCAGGCTTCCAGCGAAGAAATAAAAGGGAACTCCCTGTCTTGTGTCCGTGCCAAGCACACGCTTATATTATCCCCCGGGGACCAATAAATGATCTCATAGTATTCCACTCCATCCAACGAA
>MAYD01437755.1:0-13858 GCA_001909325.1 Ruellia speciosa
AGTTATACAGTTCAATGAGTTTGAACTCAAGTACTCTTGTGTCGCTTGTGAAACTGTGATTGAGGATTATGGTTTGGAATACTTGTTTCAAGTTTCTAGCAAACATGCTACTGAATGTTTTGAGTTCAGAGACAGTGAACATAATTACACATATTTTAAATATGCTAAACACATATTTAGTTATATTTGTCCTCATGTTCTAAATTTATACAAGTTTCTATACACTGATTCTGGTCTAGTGCTCCAATTTTTGAATGTTTCTAGACAATAAGTTGGAGTTTTCTTTCACTGTTCTAAAAAAAGAATCCATGAACAAATAAATTTCTCCTTCCCAAATAGCAATCAGTCTTATGCAATTTTGGAGCATTCCATATTTTCTTGGCCAAATTTCTTTCTCATCTTTAAAATTTACTTTCACCTTGTTTTCCAGGATAATTCAGTCGAGTGCTTCAAAAGAGCCTGCAAGATTTTTAATGTGGAGTCTGACCCTGTGAGTGGTTCAATAGTTTTTATTTCCTGCTTATGTAACTTGATCTTTTATCTCCTGGAAACTGAAGATCAGTTCCATGCTCTGCAGGTACGAGTTTGGGATTTTTCTGGGCAAACAACGCTGCTTTTCTTGAATGACAAAAATAAGGTCTTAAAAGAGTCTCCAAAGCAATCAGAGCAGGATGTAAGCACCAATCTATGTGCCTTGCAAGTTGCAACAATGGATTGCATATTTCTCAATATATGGACTGCAGCTAGTGATCATATACTTCTCAATTTGGTTTTGCATTTTTACTTGTTACTTTCTGAGCTTGCAATTTAAAGAAGAAAATGTCTACATGTACTGAACCCTGGTATCATCTGAGCATTCCATTAATGTTTATTCTGTTCCTGACTTTGCAAGGCACCACCATGTATGAAAATAAGACGTATCTAGTGATATGTCACTGTGTTGATTATGGTATGGAAACCAGATGTATCCAATGGTATGCCACTGTGTTGAAAATGGTAGGGAATTCATGCTCATGGCTTCTCTTACCTCTCAAAGAAAAGGACAGAAAATATATGCTCCCAAAGGCAAATATTACTCCTATGTGTAGATTGGTTTTCTTCTCTCTTAATGAAGTTGCTCATTTAGAAAATGTGGATGGGTGATATGCTGTATGATGCTTCATTTCATTATGAACAATCTGAAGTTTTAGTTCATCCTATTCTTTGATTTTTCTAATTGATTATGTTACATTTGCATACTGAATGAATTAGAGTAGTCTGATAATGATGCAAGAAATTGCCTGCTGATTTCCAAAAACTATGTACTTGATCTTTGTCTATGATTGAATTCCAACTTATTTTCATCAGCATTAAGATGTTGCCTCTTTAATTTTGCAGTTGCTCCTAGAGTTGCAAGTTTATGGCCTGTCAGATTCCTATAGAAATCGAGGAGCTAGAAAAGATGAGATTGGTCAATATTCTAATGGTACTTTGCCTTTGATGAATGGTAGTGCTACCAACAGCTCTAATGGTGCTCGAAGCAATCCTTCTAATCTTCTGGGAAATTCATCTGAAACTGGGACTTTGGGCTTAGCTGGACTGCAAAACCTCGGGAATACTTGCTTTATGAACAGTGCTCTTCAGTGTCTGGCACACACTCCAAAGCTTGTTGACTACTTTCTTGCAGATTATAAGAGAGAAATAAACACAGAGAATCCTTTGGGCATGAAAGTACGTACTCTTGTTCGTGATATATAACAGATTGATTACTTTCATGAATGCTTCTTTTAGTCGTTTTACTTGAACTAGTTTTGGGTCTGATATAGAGGAAGAAATAAGAGGGACCTTGTGTAGGGACTGAATTCTTCATCTGTATGAACCTTTTCATGGGTTTCAATTGTGTACCTGATATGGAGCATAGGAGTAGTCAGTGATCTTTCATGCATGTACACCATAGCTTTGATGCGGAACTTTTTTTCTGAGGCAATAGAATATTTTTGGTTTGACAGGGTGAGATTGCTTCTGCTTTTGGAGATCTGATAAAGAAATTATGGGCTCCTGGAGCTGGTCCAGTGGCACCAAGAGCATTCAAATTGAAGCTTGCGCATTTTGCTCCGCAATTCAGTGGTTTTAATCAGCATGATTCTCAAGTATGTACTGTTTTCCAAGCAAAATCTGAAGTTATTCTATTGACTTAATTTTATTTCTGGAATCAGTGTCCCATTTCTTATAAGCAAGGAGTGTTAATGCTTTCACCAAATTTGCTTCTTGTAGGAGCTCCTGGCATTTCTATTAGATGGTCTACATGAAGATTTGAATCGTGTGAGATGCAAACCTTATGTTGAAGCTAAGGATTCCAATGGTCGACCAGATGAAGAAGTAGCTGATGAGTATTGGAGGAATCATCTGGCTCGTAATGACTCTATAATTGTTGATGTGTGCCAAGTAAGATTCTTAGCCATTTTTTTAATTTCTTAAGGCCTTTCTGGTCTTGATACTGATAACCCATATTAAGTCTAGTTGTCAGCTATGTTCATAAAAAAAAAATGATCTTACTATATCCAAGTTCAATTATGTTACTTCGATGAATATACTCTTCATCAGAGTTTTCTATGGTCTCTGCATCTCAAACATCTCTGGTATTTTTTGTTGTCTGTATCTTTACTCTCTGCTTGCATACCTTGGATCACTGTCCTTGCAGGGTCAGTACAAGTCCACATTAGTATGTCCAGTTTGCAAAAAAGTGTCTGTTACCTTTGACCCATTCATGTATTTGTCTTTACCTCTCCCATCAACATCCATGCGGACAATGACGTTGACTGTTGTAAAAGCTGATGGCAGTAGTAAGCCTTCCCCATTCACTGTTAATGTACCCAAAAATGGGAAGCTCGAAGACCTGACTCAGGCCTTAAGCACAGCATGTTCATTAGGGATCAACGAGACATTGCTGGTGGCTGAGGTAACTGCAACAACCATACTGATTTTGCTATTGCATTTCTTCCATGCTTCTAGTATCATTTTTATTTGGTTTATTACTCATTTATGCTCTGAAACAATATGATTGTAACAGATATACAGCAACAAGATCATACGCTTTCTAGAGGAGCCTACTGATTCATTATCATTAATAAGGGATAATGATCAGCTAGTTGCTTATAGGCTGCCGAATGTAACTGATGCTCCCGTGTTTGTGTTTATGCATCAGCAGATGGAAGCGTAAGTTGAGATTTTTATAGAGCTTTCTTCATATTTTTCATTTTATTTTAACATATGTTGTTCTCGGCGCCAAAAAGAAATACTTCCTCTATTTCATAATAGTTATTTCATTGTGTTGGGCATGGGATTTAAGTAAGAGAGAAATGAAGTTTTTTATGAGTGGGTGGAGAGAGAAGATGAAGTATTTTATTTAATGGGAAGAGTGAAAAGTGTTACCAGATATGGTGGCGTAACAAGTATTTTGAAACAATTAAAAAAAGGAAAGTGTAACAAATAAAATGAAAGGGAGGAAGTAGTAGGCAACTAGATATTGTGCGCAAATTTATTGGATGGGATATTCTAGTGAAACATCCTATGAAAGGCAAAGGTACTGTTTGCTGAAAAAATTGAAATTAATGTATACAAGTCTGAACTGTTGGATTGAAATGACTGCATCAGAAGGCAAATTTATAGGTTGGTTGCCAATTGGGTTTAATGGTACATTAGACATTCGTAGATATGACCAAAAATGACATTAAATTCTTACGTACTTTTCTAAGTTGAGGGATATACACCAGTAGTGGGGCATGCTATGAGTTCTGTGGTGTGGGCTTTGCCAAACATGTGCAACAAAATGCCTTTTGTTATATTTCTTGTTTCGAAATTCATATATCAAGCTATATCATCAAAATTTAACACAGAAAATCTATTACTGGGAAATTAACACCCGGTTTGAGGGCATTTGGAGTTCCCTTTCTAGTACGTGAAAACATCGCAAATGGATCTGAAATCCATGAAGTGTATGAAAAGTTGGTTTCCCCATTCATGGTAACTGCTGAAGATTCGGTTAAGAACAGTGATGTCTCAGATAGCACAAGTGAAGCAATAACAGAAGCACAAAGCACTGGAAATGCTGGATTATCCGGGTCACCTGTGAAGTCCGACGATGAAGATCTTGATGTACAGTCTGATCTTGGTTTTCAATTTTACTTCACAAATGAAAAGGGAACAGAAAAGGACTCTGAAGTTGGAATGGGAGGGCTAAAAATGTCTACGCCAATGCCTGAAAGAGTGTATGTGCTTGTATCTTGGTCGGAGAAGATGGTCAAGAGCTACAATATGAAGCCTCTGGATTCGCTTCCGGAAGTTTTCAAATCTGGATTCTTCTCCAAAAGACCACAAGAATCAGTTTCTCTATATAAATGTCTTGAAGCATTCCTCAAGGAGGAGCCTCTAGGACCAGATGATATGTGGTCAGTATTTTAACTCTTGTTTACTAAATCATTTTCCTTTTGTTGCTTAATACGCTCTCTGTTCATTCTCAACTACTACTAAGGGGAATGACCTCGACTTTTCATAAAATTTCTTGAATATATAAACATTTTTTTATGTCTGGTGTAGTATAGTTATTAAAAAAGAAGTGTTTTTATGGCTGATCTACAATCCACATCTCTTTAGACGTGTGTGTGAAATATTTACAGACATGGAATTTTTGTTTGAGATAACCATAATTTTACCATCTTAAATTTTCCCTGTTTCCAGGTACTGTCCTGTTTGCAAGAAGCATTGCCAAGCCAGTAAAAAATTAGATCTCTGGAGATTACCGGAAATCTTGGTCATTCACTTGAAGAGATTCTCATACAGCCGGTTCCTAAAGAATAAACTCGAGACTTTTGTTGATTTTCCCCTCAGAGATCTAGATCTGTTTGATTATATTGCCCACAAAGACGGAGAATCTAGTTACCGCTATTTGTTGTACGCAATCAGCAATCATTATGGAAGCATGGGAGGTGGTCACTACACAGCATTTGTTCATGTAAGTTCGCTTATATCCTGTATTGGTATTGTTTTTACCCTTTCTGTATTCTCATCTGTCAGACTTATAGAAAAGCATATCTGCATTGGATATTATGACTTCTGGAATTTGATTATCTGTTTCAACTTTTTCCCAATGTAGCATGGTGGAGATCGATGGTATGATTTCGATGATAGCCATGTGTCTCCAATCAGTGAGGACAAGATCAAAACATCAGCTGCCTATGTCCTATTTTATAGAAGAGTTGAAGACGTCTAACTTGAGATGACTATTGTAAGTGACTACCGTAGAGAGCTTAGTTTAAATCTTTTTTATTGGCAACCAATATGGCAGCAATTTTTGTTTGTCTTGATTACTTATAAGTTGTCATTGATATTCTTTTGAGACTTGGAATAGAAAATGAGACCCCCATAGGCCACAACATAGATTGATGATGCCGAGGGCATCTTTACGACAACATAGTGAAAAATGAACTAGGTCGAAGAGATTCAATAGGATGGAATAACAAGTCGACCAAACTAACCATTTGCAGTGGAACTGGGCTTTTTTGCTTAGAACAAACAGCTTTGGTCCATGCAATGGTTAAAATTCTTGTAACTCTGTACAATGGCGCATTATAGAATGAAGTTGTTCAATTGGGGTGGGAATTATTATAAACTTATTCTCAAGTAAATGCCTATCCGCACTCTACCTACCCTCTGTTTTAGCCCTGCCTTTTACTGATTATGATGATTCTTAGTTTTGTTGTTTGTGGTATATTTTGGGTATAAACCTTTGGTCACTGTGTGAGTGTGTGTCTGTGTGTGAATGGAGAAGCATGCCATGGTGAGGACACTAGTGTTGTTTGATTACAGCTTTCCTCTCAAAACAAAAGGAAAGTAACCTATTGAATTACTCCTTTACAGCGTGTTTACAGTTTTCCTCACATGAATTAATCCCTTTCCCTTTCCCTTTCATTTGTTTGTATGACTATGGATTTGATGATGGATTATTGTTGTTATCCATCTCCCAGTGTTTGGAATTCTTTGAATCAATTTCTTCAGATTTTGGTAGATTTCCTTTTCAAGTTCAAATTATCGTGTTCGGAAAATAAGATGGGGTTTATGATAGTAATTGGCTCAAGTGAATTTTTGGAGAGTGCTCTTTTCTTTTTTATGAAAGTGTCATCAAATCCGGTTGTTTATTTAGAAACCCAATTTAATAGGGATGGCGCCCCCGGATAGTTTTATACTTCCTCTCACTTGATAGGGTCACATAGAAAAATGAGACACAAGAATTAAGGAATAAAGGTTTTATTAATGGAAAAATTAAGGAATAAACTATCTGGATAGGTTTTTTTTTTTTTTTAATGTAATAAAGGAAAAATTACTAAATTTGGTAACACTATTTTTAATGAGGCAACACCAACAAAAGAAAGTGCAACACTTTCAATGAGAAAAAAAAAATTGTTAAAAAGAAACATTTTCTGAAAAAATAAAAAGATAGTATTTTTAGAAAATACAAATTTTATAGTATATACGTTAATCATAATTTAGATCAAAACTTCTCAAACGACTAAAAAAATTTAAATATATATGAACAATGAGTTCCAATTTATTATAGACAATAAATTTTATTCATAAAATAATATATATGGAGCATAACATTTTTATATACTTTATAATTTAGTGAGTAAAATTGATAATTTAGTGAATTCGAAACTTTTTGATCTCAAAATTGTCAAGAATTAATTTTGAAAACACTAATTTATTTGAAAATTTTTAATTATTGAAATATTATAATAGATCTAACACTTAACAAGAACTCATGAACTCAATATTTTTTATTTAAATTTTAATTTCTGTTTAACTTCGATGAATCCAAAGGTTTCTACTTACCTACTAAACCTAAATAAACTAATTAGACATGGCATGTTAAACTTGTCCAAGATTGGTAGGTCAAATGTGAATTTTGAACCATAGATTTTCTCGAGTAATGATAAATACTGCCCTCAATAACCAGGTACCACCCAACCTAAAGACAATTTTGCTCCTAGCCTATTTTAAAATCACAGTCCATTCCCCAAAACTCTCTAAATCCAAAATCTTTAACATTTATAGTTTTGACTTCAATTTGATCAAAGAAGAATAATGTCCAATACTAAGAAAATAATCATCGATGAGATAATTTTTTTTACGAAAATCGGATAAAAACGGTGTCAAAATACGAAAAAAAAAAAGCCGAAAAACTTAATTCATTTTTCTTGATTTATTAAACTGTAAATCAAACCAAACTAAATTGTAGTATTACAGTTTTGGGACGCTACCCCGCACCTTGTAAGGGACGGCCCCCCTTTGACCCCCGCTTGCTAAGTGGCCAGTGGAACCATTACAAGGGGCGCTGCCCCTAGAACCTTGTAAGGGGGCACAACCCCTTGGCTCTCGCCATAACGCAATATTAGAATTGTTTCGGTTTAAATGAGCGTGCACTCCATAATTTTACACCGTTTATTGTTAATTTTAACTAATACAATTAATCAACAAATTTTAAAAAAAAAACATAATTAATTCAAATTGATAATTATTTATTAAAGTTCAGGGTTTAGAGTTCAAGAATTAGGGTTATCATCATGCCATTTCCGCAATATCTGCTCGATCACTGGGCATGTAGCCCCACCACCTCTAAGGCATATAACGCACAATCTAAACCGTAATTCCTAAACCAAAATAAATAATTACCAATTTGAATTCATTATGAATTTTTTTAAAAAATTGTTGATTAAGTATATTAGTTAATTAACAATAAATGATGTAGAATGTGTGTAGTACAAGCTCATTTTAGCCGAAGCGATTCTAAGACAGCCTTATGGCAGGGGGCAAGGGGGCCGCATCCCCTTGCGGGGTTCTAAGGGCTGCGCCCTTGTGGCGGGCGGTCTAGTTCTCAGTGGCAACGCCCCGAAACTTAAATAATGTAGAAGAATTTCAAACTAAGAAATAAGAAAACTGATCAATAGTTGTGTCATTTAGTCTGGTTTTCAGTTTTCTGATACCAATGAGTGCAATCTTTCATTTTATGGTAATCTGCAACCTCTATCAATAGTAAAGTAACTAATAATTAAAATCCATAATTAATCCTAATTCTTAAATAATTATTAACCTTAATTAGTTCTAAATTTGTATTTCTAAATATTAATTTATTGTTAATTTCAATTAACACAACTTAATGTAACAGTTTTACAAAAAATTATAATTAATTCTAATCGGTAATTATTAATTTTAATTAAATTTTATAATTAAAAAATTAAATTAAAATCAATAAGAAAATTTTAAAAAAAAGGAGGGGGGGCGCCCGCCCCAATTATGGCTTGGGGGGGGTGATCAGTGTATAGGGTACCAGCAAAACTGTCTTTTGAGGATAATGAATAGTAAGTGGGAATGGTGTTTTGTAATCAAATTTTCAATCCCCATTTGTCCTCGAATGTCTGTATTTTTACTAAATTATTGGGATAAGATTTCCACCGAAGACCTCCCCCTGTCAAAAGAAATAAAAGAAAAAGATAATAATAAGAAAGACATCAAGTATCACTTTCCTGTGAATTGAATTCACGTAACAAGAACAGACAAATTAAACTGATGGCAACAAAGCTAACAACACCTATACATACACACCATCACAAATTTAATTAAACCATTGATTCTCATCATAATGAATAGTTTGAACAGAGATCAAACTATAGTTTGTTCAAGCAAAAGGTTCATTTCAGCCACACACATTTGTACATCATAAATGTATGCCTCCATTTTGTCAGAAACAAAGCAACTTCCAGAATAGTTAACTGGCATGGTTTCCATCACCTCTGCCTTTCTCCTTACAGCTTCAGCTTTAGCTTTCTGTAAGGCCTCCATCCTTCGCGATTCAGCCACTACTTCCTCGTTCACGACTTCCATTTCCTCCTCCTTCAGCCCGGCCTCAAACAAGCTCTGGTAATACTCAATGATCATGTTCTCCAACTCATTCAATCCATTCTCTTTCATTTCTGAAATCAGCTCTCTCTCCTGAACGATCTGCTGGAGCTTGCGTTCCATCTCTTCCACAGGCGCTGTCTCCTTTTGCAACTCCATTTCGAGCAGTTGGATTGCGTTGTCTGTCTTGCTCAGTTCCATGTTCACAGCGTCAGCCTCCTTTCTTGCTTCCTTAAGTTTTTCTCTGTTCAGTTTTACTTGAATCTGTAGCTTTGTTTTCTCTTCCTCAAAAGTCAGCAGCTCGGTTGCTTTGCCGCTCATTTGCCAGATCCTTTGTGAGAGGTCGGTGGGTTTGTCAACGTTGTTGTCTATTGCAAAGAGGACCTTATCGCTCTCCAGTTTTTTATTTGCCTCGTCCACTTTCAACTTTAGGTTTTCAAGGTTGTTCTTCAGTTCTGTTTCGATTTGCTTCAGCTTCGAAAGAGAATCTGTCAGTTCTATCTTGAAGACTTGAAGTCGGGCCAGCTCCTCTTTCTTTTGACTTAGATGTTGGGTAGATGCATTCAATCTCGATCTTGCAAGAGCTTCACGTTGTTCAAAGTAACACAGTGATGACGAAAAGCTTGTCAAGGATTGTCTCAAAGCTGATAATTTGTTGTTGGCAAGATCCTTTCTCGCCTGCAGCTCGGAAGAGAGGGATTTGAGACGTGCTGACTCCTGCTGCATTTCCTGAATACTGCATTCCAGTTTCCCGATTTTTTCCATGAGAGCATCAACCTCAATTATTGCTCTTTCAACAGCGCCAAATGTATGTACTGTGTTGACGGAGTATGAAAGCTTTTCTTGCGCCTCAACAAGCCTTGCTCTTAGTTTATATAGATCTTCAGCCAGATTTACAGGTATTGCTACAATTGATGAGTTTTCTTGCATCTCCAAATCAGTCCCTGCAGTTGGATTTGCAGCATTGGTATGGCTATCCTGCTCACTTTCTTTGGGCATGCTCAATGGCTCAAGGCCTTCGAAGTCGTGAAGATTCTCAGCCAACTTGATAGTTACTTGTTTTTCAGGTTCCTGTACATCGTCTAAATCCATCATGTCGTCTGCGATTGGTTCTGATTCAGAATAACTGCTTTTTGCTAAATCAAACAATGAATGATCGTAGCTGTCATGCACTTGTACATCATAGAGGAGAGTTTCTTCCAATGTACACTCATCTACTGGATGCCCCGCTAAATCATGGTCATCGTTGTCGTCAGCCTGCACTCCAAAAGACGCCGTTTCCTCCCCTAGCAATTCATCGTCAACTGAAACAGGAAAAGCTTCACCAAACCTCAAACATTGGCCTTCATCAATTTGAACAAGCTTCTCAGGGCTGATTTGCCTGTCTAAATCAAGGTCATCGTTGTCGTCAGCCTGCACTCCAAAAGAAGCCGTTTCCTCCCCTAGCAATTCATAGTCAACTGAAACAGGAAAAACTTCACCAAACCTCAAACATCGGCCTTCATCAATTTGATCAAGCTTCTCAGGGCTGATTTGCCTGTCTAAATCAAGATCGTCGTTGTTGTCAGTCGTTGCCTCCACTAGCAATTCATCGTCAACTGAAACAGGAGAAGCCTCACCAAACCTCCTACGTCGCCCTTCATCACTTTGAACAAGCTTCTCCGGGCTGCTAAAGTCATCTTTGCTACCAACTTGTTTACGTTGGTCAGAAGCAATTACTCTTTTTAACTCATCCCTTTCTTGCATGGCCTTCTCATATAAGCCCAACAGCTTGTCATTTTCTTCATGCATTTCAGCCAGTTGGTGCTTAAGGCTTTCAAGTTCTGCTGCTTTCACACTCAGTTCCTTCTCCGTTGCCACCTCAATATGGTGAGAGTCGCTGTCTTGAGCTGAACTTCCGAGAGAATTTCGAGTGCACTCACCGTTCTCACTCTTTTCTGCAACAGCGCTTTCATACAAGTCAATGAGTTTGTTGTTGTCCTCAATTAAGACCTTGAGTTTACTCCTTAGTTCATCGTTTTCTTTGGACATTGAAATTGCCCTTTCATGTGCTTCGGCTTCCCTTTCGCTGGCAGCTGCAATGGCATCAACCATAGTTTTAATATCTGTCTGATCGTTCTGTCCAACAATGAGGACATGATCATTCTGCAGAGAAGGCAGTTCTTGTAGGCGACTCTGCCCCTTTTCAGTCATTGCCATCTCTTTCAACAATCTCTCTGCTTCGAGCTCTTCTGTTAAGTTGTGTACATGCCTGAATAGTTTCAAGGCATTAAAATACCAAAATCCATCATCAAACCACAATTCAGGCAAAAATTAAATTGATTTAAGGAAATGCAAACATGCCTAATCAATTCTAAATTACCTTTCGAACTTTTCCTTTTCTTGAATGCAGATATCAAGTTTCTTTCGATGAGAATCAATCTCAGATTGGTTCTGAATGGCCTGAGAGATTAAAAATAGAATTCTACCAGTCAATAAAAAGGCAGGAGGAGTGATTGCTGCGCATTTGATTAGTATATGCAATGAACATTCCTTCTAAAGACCGGGGGTAGGGGTCTCAAAAACAGATGTACCTGGATACGAAGGAATTCATTCTCCTCATTCATTGAGGTGCGCCAAGGTGATGCAGGTTCCTGCAGTAAAACAACATGTTCAAGCAATTGCACTGACTACTAAAGCTGTAAAAGAATTGGCCAGCATTAGCAATATCTTAGACAACAGGCAAAGCCATAACCAGCTTACCTTTCCGAATAACTGGCTGGAACTCAGAAAATCGTCATCATTTTGAACATCCATCACAGCATCAGCTTCTTTCTGAAGTGGGAAATATTTTTGAACAAAACACCATTCAGCTTTGAAATTTGCATCATTATCAAAATGCTAACACATTTATTAGTTGAATTGTAAACCTTAATGTTTGCCGGTTCAGATTCATGCATGAGTTTCCAATCAAGAGCTTCCAGCAACTGCAGAAAATACAGTAACATTAAAACAATGAGAAGTCAATGAACATCACTGTGTCCATAAAGCATAAACACTTGGATGTCATACAGAGTTTCACCATTTCTTGTAAATGCATTCATTGGCAGAAATAGTAAAAGATCCAAGGAACAAAATTGCAAGAAAAATATTCACACCTTGTTTTCTAAAACTGATATCTGTTCAAGCATGCTCTCCCTTTCACCTTCTTCGCAAAATGACTTCAATCTGAAATGTCAATCAAACTCAGTCAATCACACAAGTTAAAAGGATTTAGCGTGATGTGGTTGGAACAAAATAGAAAGACAGGAAATCAGTTCAGAATTATGTTGATGCTGAAGTTGGAGGGGTGCTGTTGAATATTTGTTTCATTCCTGGTCAAATATGTAAAAGACACTGAATACGTTTGTTGCATTCCAAAATCCAACTTGGTTTTATTTATGTAACATTCCTGCTTCTTCTTTAAATCAATGGATGGTGCAAGTAAGATAACAATCAAGTCAAATAAACATGCCTTCTGATCTCTTCGTTCAGTCGCAAATTCTCCATTGCAAATCTGGTAGCCTCCTGATTACGGTCTACTTGAGCACGGAGTACTTCAATTTCCTTCATGTACTCCTCCCTTTCCTTAAGCAAGTGATCCTCAGCAGACATCTTTCCAGAAGCAACAGCTTCTAGCCTCTTTATTCCAGCTTCCCGAAATCTTAAGCGCAGTTTCAAGCTTTGGATCTCATCTTCTCTTTGTTTAGCCTGATACGGATGGACAGAATTGTACTCCTTTATTCGGTCATAAGTTTTCAAAAGCATTTTACAGGAGAAAAAATTAGATAAACTGAAAGCAATAAAATGTAATTAGATTTCACAAACCAGTTGGACAGCAGCCTGACTCTCCGCTGCGAATGCTTGTAATGCGATGTCTTTATCCTTTTCCCTCTGCAATGCACCGACAAGGGCAACTTCGTATTCTTTTCTCTGCAGCATCAGAAAAATAAATCAGGCAACAACTTTTTCATTTAGAATAGTCTTTCTCACAAAATGGAGGCAAATCAACATACCCGAGATGACTTTCTCTCAGAAGCAAGGGGACTGGAAAGGCCACGCAGTCCATCCCATTTTAAAGATCCCGGAGATCCAGGAAATACTAGTGACATGATATCACCATTCTGATTTTCACCTCCTCCATTGACTAGGCTCCTCAAACGAGATACTTCTTTCTAAATCAACATTGAAAAAATGGTCACCAGGGTTGACAAATTTCATACTTGAGAATGGTGCAACTCTAAAGCAAACAAGTGCATGCTGCTATCAGATATCATGGATCAGCTAAACTGAGATCAAGATATGTGCAATAGTGGGATATGCCTGGATAAAAAATAAACTAAATGCCTGGGCGGAAGTAAAGATTTTGCAAAAATTATTACAACAGTGCGTAGTTAATATCTAATATACAGTTGAAGTTGATTATAGTTGATACCTTGAGATTTTGATTCTCGAGCCTCAATGCCAGCACATCTCCAGAAGCATCTTCATTAACAATAGCCTAGTAAAGAAATAGTTTCAGTAACATGCTGACAATTGCCACAAACAAGTATGGCAAGTTTGTGCAACAAAATCATTCTACTTAACAGAAAGAACAGCTAATTGTATGAAGAATTTGTATGATGCATAAAGTAGAAAACGCTGATAAGAGCTCAACCATGAAGATTAGAAGTAATAAATGATTGGTCAGAGGGGTACCAACCAAAAATGTCCATCATACCTCTGAAAGGCTGAGTGAACCATCCAATAAATAGAACATGGAGACCAACTACTTACATGATTTTTTATAAATTTGGCACGCTGGGCAAATTTTAATGTGCTCAAAGTCTCCAGTGAACAGCTGCAAGCACAGGTAAATTTCTACATCAGGGTCATACAATAAACTTATGCAAGATTGCAAGTGAATGAA